>VNJQ01007977.1:524042-716826 GCA_008042515.1 Drosophila truncata
GACAGACGGACAGACGGACAGACGGACAGACGGACAGACGGACAGACGGACATGCTTATATCAACTCAGGAGGTGATCCTGACCAAGAATATATATACTTTATAGGGTCGGAGATGTCTCCTTCACTGCGTTGCACACTTTTGACCAAAATTATAATACCCTCTGCAAGGGTATAAAAATAACTAGAATAAAAAAGCTTTCCACATGGAAATATATGTTTTTTGGCGTCATTATGATAATTTTTAAATTTGATTATCGATTTTAAGTCCCTTAAATATAAATATTTTAGCTCTTCTTGTGTTTATATGATGCTTAGAAATCAAATGGTTGCAAAGAGTCATATTTCTTTCGATTTCCCTTAAAGGGTCCATTATGGTTAGTTATGTCATCGATAGCTACAAGGGTCTAGAATATCATACAAAAAGATCAAATCGAAATTCGTAATAGTTTAAAAGTTATGAGCCTCCGAGCCGACCGACTCAGAGCTGTTTGGGAGCGTACACAAAACTTTAAAGGCGTTTTCTGCAAAACTACATTTTTCGAGCTGGTGGCCGTCATATCTCAGTCAATTTTTGACGAATGATTTTTTTTTAAATACGCGTAAATGAACAAATACATGGATACCTTATACTTTGGATTTTTGATCGACAAAAAAGTGAAGCAAATGTTCAGAAAACACAAAACTAAATTTTTCAAACGCCGCAATTTTGTTGTTTTTTATTCGATTTTTATAATTTTAGGTCATTCCTTAACCAGACTCTTACTAAATAAGAAAATCGTTTAATTTTTCGAATCAGACGATTTGTACGACCTGTAGAAGGGCCAGGGTTCCTGCTTCGTTCATTGGCATACTTCCGGCCTGAGTCATCTTTAAAGTAATAGAAATGTACCTGGAAAGTTTCGAGTCTCTATGTTTTTTTCTAGGTACAGAAAAATGTTTTTCAAGAAAGCCTATTTTTTGACACAACTTACCAGAATGGACCCTTAAAATCTTTATTTCAAATATACTGAATTTTTGAAAACTTTATAAGAAAACTTTATAATAAGAAAATCAACCCAGAAATCCTTTTCGAATTAAAATTATTGCTTCTTTGGGTTCGTTATGATCGATTTCAAATTCCGTTTCCTGATCCTGATTAGTTTCCTTACTTTTTATATTTAATTTGCAGCTTACTTAAATTGTAATATTAATATTTATTTGTATATTAATCAAGGTTTTATTAAATAATGTTGTTATATTTTAGTTGTATGTAATCTTCCGACGGCAAACAAGGTAATTAAAACTACAAAATTTCATGTGTAGCTTTCTTATTTTCAGCAACTAGTTTATATTATTTTAAAAATACTAAATATGATTATGAAAAAAATTTTAATTTATAATATTTTATAATTTAACACTATATAATCAATAATTGGAATGAATGTTCAATAAAGGAGTTTATTAGTTATACAAAGATAATATTTCAATTTTATAACAATAAGTCTAACATTATTGAATTGTTTTTTTTTTTATTATTTATTTATATATTTAGCTTTATTATAAGTTAAAAAAACACATCCGTATATAATATATCTTCCCAGAGAAACACCTCACCTAATGGGCGGCGATGAGGACGAGTCTGGCAATTGATTTCGCGACATTATCTCACTAAGAATATTGCACTTTTTAGATTCTTATTTTAGCTGCACTTATTTTTCTGCTAAACGGCACTTCCTTTTGACACTTCCGCTGTCCAATAAGTTAAAATTTATAATGAGACCATCTCCCGGGAATTGTGAGCCTTTTATAGTGCCGCAGTTCCAATTGGAAATGCCAGTACTCAGGCCAGGACCACTTCAACCCCCGAGCATCCTGGCAGTCAGTGGTTGGGCGCTCAAATCGATGGGCGGAGCTTGTCAAGTACAGGAAAGTACAGGGTGTTTGCCTCTTTCGAACGGAACGGATGCTGTGGGAAAGCCGTTGGACTTACCCGAAAGAAGTTACCCTTCGATTGTTGGGCGTAGATTTGGATCTGGAGTTAATTATGGTAATTGATTTGTCGGGCTCCTGAGAACAGGAATTTAAATGTTTAAAAACAATTCTAGCGACTTTTAAGCTATTTTTACCTAAGAATAGTGGAAGTTATTTAAAATCAAGCCACAAAAAATATAAAATATGATAAGATATATAAAGATATAAGATACAGAAAGAAATAAGATATATAAATACATTGGTATAAATGTACCATAGTTCTCATCACCAACTTTGGAACTTGATTCATATTTAGTGCAGCGCATCTCTAGGTTTCCCTTACCGAAAGTCATCTTTGCAGGCCACTCCCCTTTGGGCTTAAGCTCCAGCATTCTCTTTGTGCTTTCCTTCACCTGTTTTTGACAGTTTGCCATTATATTTCGCCCAGCAGGAAGCCGCCATGTTTGTGTCTACAACTTTGATGATGGGGAATGACTCGCAAAATAAAAACCCAGAAGATGGGAGGCTGCTCTAACCCTACGCAAGATAACCCTATCACAACCCCTCTTAAAGTTAACTTTTGCAGACATATGGACTTACAGGCTGTCAATAAGTCCCCGCTTGAAAGTCTGCCAGTAATCGGAGAGCGTTATAGGGGCCTAGGGTAACCTGTTGATCTGACTCTACACTACAGCTGGATTCCCACGGGATCAGGACCAGAGCAATTAGATCCAAGAAACAGATAAAGCTGGCCGCTACATTTTACGGATCATTTACCCTAACCAGAACCAGAAACGGGATCAGGAACCACTCGAAGCCGCAGTCGTCACGGTGCAATTGTTGAAATTGAATTATGTTTATTTGATGTTTTGGTTTCCTCGCAAATTAGCCACGTCAGCTCCGTCAACCCCGCCCAGCCGAGCGACCAGGTCGCGTGCCCTAACCCGAGGCGCGAAAATCCGGAGCACTGCGATCCGGCGAACAAAGGCCGGCAATATGTCAGGGCGGATGCGCAAACCTTTTCATTACCAGACAAATTCGTCGTCGCACGCGTCGGCGCACACTTCAAACACCCCGCACACCCCAGAGTCCAGGCTCTGATGACAGTAATCAGGTTTGATGGAGGGTAAGTGCCTGGGTCCGGCGTAGAGCAGGCGATTGAGAGCAGCATATAGGCCTCTGCCAACGGGGACAAAGCTGACATCCTTAAGTGAAATCTTGTTACAAACCAATGTAAACACGATTGTTAATTTAACTTTTGCAATTGCCGCAGGAAAACCGCCCTACGAGCACCGGGTACTGGGTCGTAACCCTAAATTGTCATCGCACCACAATTAAATTATCGCATTTCAAGCGAGTGCACCCAAGGAAGTATAAGTCGCGGACTGTGGGAAACCCAAAAATAAACAGAATGAATATCCAAAGTCCATTTGATTTGCATATAAGAGCATTATCCACCGGGTCTAAGCTGCACTGGAACAGGCCAATCTGTAACCCTAAAATGAGGTGCCTAATTGAGTTGCCAGCTTTGTGTGTGGGAAGTAGTTAATATTTCAACTTTAAACATTAATTTGTAGAAAAATCTACGGTAGAACGTCATAGATAACCTGTATATGAGTTAACACTGATATAAAACCAATTTCAGATTTGTTTTATTCTAGTTTTCATTATTATCTTCATCTAAACGTTAATCCAAACCACTTTTTAGCTCCAAGTAAGATTGACTATTTTAAATTCGATTATCAACCTGATTAAAGTTAAGCCAATATTACGAAGTCCTATTTAAAAGTATAAGAATCATTTCCAAGTAGTTGATATTTGACGTTGATAGTTTAAAAGCGTAATAGATCAAAGTTCGCCGTCTAATCAAAGGTGGGTGGCGCTCGGCAAGCTAAAAAAAGATTCCTTTGACTTTGATTATTTTTAAAGAAATCAAGAAATAATTGCCAAAAGATAATCTACGATCTAGGCGCAGTCACGTCGGAATAATTGAATCAAATGGTTCTCACACACACACACTGGCTAAATACGGCGAAAAACAGATTGATGGTGTCAAGGAGTTGGTACACCCATCAACCGCAGGCCAAATCGCTGACAGGATACTTGCCAAGGCCGCTCTACAAAAGACCCTTGTCTGGTACATATCGATTAGCGCCCGGACAGCCAAACCAGAGCAAATCCATTCCGAGAGTCTGTGTAGCGGCACACGACTGAACACAAGCACCGAAGCACTTTTCCGCAGGGATAATCCCACCCCGCTCCAACCTCATCTCGACCACAATTCGCTGTGGCTGCTTTCAACTGCCTCGCAGCAATTGTCTGTGAAATTGTTTGTTTATTTTGATGTTGTTTAATGCGTGCTAAGTCCCATTCGCCGTGCCCGAGTAGATCCTGGGAAAAGCAAACATCCTTAGCGCCAGTGCCTGAGGTGAGTTTCTGCTTGAAAATTTTGCAAGCTTTTCATGGAGCTTCCATTGGAAAATTGGTTAGAGCATTGGCTTTCAGGATGTGGTTTGGAGCTTTTGATTTGGAGGTTGTCCTGTGCTTTTTTGGGGATAAATTTAGTCTATATTATAATATAATAATTTTTTATTTTATTTTATTTAAAAGGAATTAATTTAAAATTCTTTTTTTTTTAAGTTTTCATAATGTATTAATTATTTTCCAATGAAGAAAACAATATTGTATATCAACTCTGAAATCAAACACTCTGCCTTTGGTGATATTCCCTCAGTGTATTAACACTTGAAATGCAAATAAAGTCACCAATAAAGTCAAATAAAAAAATGTTTCGTAATAAATACTGCTTATTTGCGTTTTTGTGAGCGCTCAAAATACCATAATTCAAGTGAAATACTTCGGAAATATCGAGGTTTCAGGTGGATCAACCTGTCCCCGATTTTTGGCAAACTTCAGCACGCTTCTCTACAATTTGCATATCTTTCGAAAACCCAACTAATTCACGCCGAAATATGTACTGATGCCCGGGTTCAATGGGGTTCAGAGATTCAGTGGCGGATGACATTCAGCTGTCGCCCGCGCGCGCACTTCACATCGCTTCTCAATGGGCAAACATGCGAGCTTTTAGCTCGGCGACTAGCAGTTAGTGATCAATGAACGTGTAAATACATTTTAATGCCGTTCTTTGTGTTAATTATAAAACAAAAGCAAAACAAACAGGCGGAACGAAAAACACGAACAAAAACCTAACTAGTAGATGTGCGCATGCCGATCTTTAAATGTAAAATTTGTTTATTTATTGTATTATTGTAAGGTTATACTTTTTTATTTTGATATGGTGCTAATATCCGAATTTCGTTCGGGCAATCTAAAGAAATATTCGCATAATACCCTTTGCAGCGGGGTGACATCGCCGAGAGGAAATTTCGTTAATCGCGGCCGAAGGCGACGCCAATTCGCTTTAGCTCTGGTACTGACCAGCCAGTCAGTCAGTAGTCACTTGTCCAGTCGCTAAGTTGCTCAGTTAGCCGCCGTCCGCCGCTGGGTTCGCACGTTGCGTCAAGAAGAAACACTCCCGAATTGAGTGACCCGGGTTTTATCGGGAACCCATTGACAATTGGCCATTGTTCTGGATCCCCTCGAGGAGGAACTAATGTCAGCGAATGCCAACACGTCTGGCCAATTTCGGGCAATTGGAACGTGATTTATGTGGGGCAACCGAGCGCGGTTCCGACTCCGATTCCGATTCCGATTCCGAGTGGCCCCCCCATAAAGCTGGGGATCTGGTCTCCGCGCGGGTGTCACTGGTCAGTGTCCAACGGAACCCAGCCAATGCCGGGTTGATAAGCGCCGCGAGTGTGATTGATAAGAGCGGGAAAGAGGCGCCAAGTCGTAAATAAAGTGAGCCAAAGCAAAAACTGCTGAAATTAAATAAACAAATAGAAACCCCGATAATAATTAGTATACAATCAACTGGAGAAGGCAGCAAAATGGCAAAGCGTGCTAGCTTAACCCACGACAGCCCGTCGCTGGAGCAGGAGTTGCCGCTGCTGGCGCCGCAGGAGCGGAGTTCGCGGAGCAGGAGCGGGCCAAGTGAGTATGCCACCCTACCATGTGGTCTCGACACCCCTTCCCTCCCAGTTGGGCCATTAAACCAGTTAACTTGGTCAAAACAACTGGCTAACTGGCACACCACACACACACACACTCTGGCCATAAATCAGTGACACTTGCACGTTGCAATGCAACAGCCGGAGTTGGGGGCCAAGAAGGGGCCATGCTATACCGCGGACCTCGCTTAGTATTCCCAATACCCCCCTCTCAAATCGATTGTGAATAGGAATTATTTGTATTGCCATTTAATTTATGGAAATCGTGTAGCGCCAATCTAATTAGAATATTGCCAATAAAATCAAACGCCATACAAGTCCCGCCTGAAATTAAAACCAAAACTCTGGACCAAGTCGAGCCCCTCCCCGTCTGGTTTTCCTATTATTTATTTCTATATGTCAACAGTGCCGACACCCTACCCCTTTCCTCCATTCGTTGTTTGGTTCATTGATAAAAGCTCGGCGTCAGTTTATTCCCCACTCAAAAGCTAATTATTTCTGTCGTTTGTGAATTAAAAATAAGCCCAGCACATTTTGCCCACATCTGTTTAGCCACAACAACAACAACAACAACAATAATACAAACAAAAACAATTAAAGTAACGTTTTATGTGCGAAAACATTGTAAAAAGATAAAGAAACACTTTCTGTCGCATGCCGAAAGTGAAATATCTCATGCGAGAATTCCTGCCTTTGCTTTTCCAGCTGTGCATGAACGTTCGATAAGGGTGGAAAACGCGAAGGGGAAAATTGCTAAATAAATATGGAATACATTAGAAATTTAGAAGAATATTATAAACTTAACATTAATTATTGGAAGCACATGTTTTAGGGAGAAATATGATATTAAAATCAAAAATATTTTAATTGTAACATTTTTATAATAAAAAGTCTGGTAAAGGACTACATAATCGGTAATTTTTCCGCTTAAACTTCAAATATTTGCCCTGCTAATGTTTATGGATTTAATCTAGTTCTAGTTTAATCTAGCACTAGTTCCTTGGCATGTTTCATTAATACGTTTGGATACAACATTAAATTGTTAATGTTGGCTTCCCAATTAATTCAATCATTTTATATTTATATTTATTCTGTAGTCACTTATACCAAAAATAGTTTTTCAAATTCCCCCTAGCATACTTTAATGAATTCTAAAATTAAGTAGAGCAATCATTCGAAATTCTCTATTGACAACAACCTGCCCGAGGCAATGACAAATTTATTATATTAGCTATAAGAACATGTCTTTGTTATTTGTTAAAAATTGACCTTGGAAGGGTGGGGGAAATTCCGACGCTTTGTTAAGTCAACAGGATGCATGATTAGGATGTACACTTACGACGAATTTAATTGGGTTGGCCCGCCAATGAATCATGTGTACATATTTAATGAAAATATTGAGATAGTACCAATCCCAAGTTGGTAAATACTGATAGGAAATTGAAATATTTGGCGAAGATATCCTAATCTTTTCCGCCAGTAATAATTTAGGGTTTAAGCTTGATTTCACAATTAGCACTGTTTATGGCACTCAATTAGCAACAATTTAGCCAGCGGACAAGGAATCTTGTTTGTTATCTTCGATGCGAACGGAACGGAGCTAAGCTGGATGGGCAACTTTGTCTTCGTTGGCAAATAAATAATACATTTTCGCGTAATGAGACAAACTAACAATAAACAAGCGGCAGACCCCATGGCCCCAGCAGTCATAAATCAATCATAAACCGGCACACTTTGTAGCCGAATTTCGTCAACAATTATTCGGACATCGCAGAGAGGAGATTCATATAAATGGTCTCTCTCTCTCTCTAGCTCTCTGTCAATAGTATTATAAAACACACAAATATGGGTCGCAGAAAATTGCCATTAAACAATCATCATCATCAACTAACCATCCCGAAATAAATACGGACAACAAAACAACGGCAACATCAGCGCCACAGAAGTGTCAACAAATTGTCAGAATTATATTTGATGTGATCTATCAGGCAAATTGTTCGCGACAACAGACATTAGCCAGAAAACCCCCGTCGATTGTCGAGTGATGAATGATTCTCTCGGCACGCTTCGCCGATCGGCCGCCGATCTCAGTGATCGGTGTCGGTGTAACTGCAGTTCAAACACCAGAGATATAACCGTATAACCATTCCCATTTGATCAATTCATTAATATCATTACACCTCATATGGAAATGAAAAGGGGTTGGCGGGAAGAGAGTGAAGATTGGGTTTGTTTATGTCGAATGGTTAAATACGCTTTATTTATGTATTATTTTTACATATACATATGTATTAAGAGATATGATTTAACTTAAATGGATGTTATCACTATGAATTTATTTCTTTAATTTATTTTTACCCAGCCTTAAGATTAAGGTAATTTTTATAAATAATCGCACAATGAAAAGGTGACTAAGAGAACTGTCAGTAGGGAAAGCAATTGTATTACTAATTTAAAAATATTCATATAAGCATATCCTATGTTGAAATTTAATTTATTTTTCTTCAGTTTAAATCAGAGCTTCAATATTTACCGAACACTTAAAAGAAACATTTGTTTTGTATGTAATCTTACTTTTTTTTCCTTCCGTTTTAGTCTTAAAACCCCTTCCCTAATGATATATTTTACAACAATGTCACAAAAATAAGTAACAATTAAAAAGAGAAGAGAATTATTCATTAATTATTGTTCAAGTGCTTCAGAGCATCATTAGTCCGAAGAACCCTTCTTTTGTGGCAGTGTACTGGCAGTAATGCTGAGTAAAGCAATAGGTGCCGGCGATTAAATAACAACAGCAACAGTTTTGCGCGCCACGCGAACCAAAAGCCGAAGAGCGCGCTTTTAAGCTATAAAAAAGCCCCGAGTGGGGCTAAAGAGAACGCGCATCAGGTGCAGCATCAGCAGCAGTAACAGCAGCAGCAGCAGCAACAGCAGCAGCAGCAGCAACAGTAGCACTAGCAGCAGCAGTAGCAGAGCGGCAGCAGAAGCAACTACACAGCGCTCGACGTCGCCGCAAAGAATGGTCCTAGTTCGCAGCAGGATGCGAGCATCCGAGTAAGAGCATCGTGTCCCCACAGCAATATCTGCTGGCGTCGATGCTGTGGGGCCGGCAGAGAGGGAGCGACAGAGGCGAAGGTTATAAAAGTGGTTCGCCACAGAGACGAGCGCTCAGTTGCTCTTGGTCAGTCGCCGTGTGATGTGCTTGGTTGCCGCAACGGAACTGCCATCGTCGTTGTCGTCGTCGAATCGCATTCCCATCCTCAGTCTCAGCGTCTAGGAAATAGTGCGAATCAAGAGCAGGAAGCAGCGGTCCGTGGTCCGTGGTCCGTGGTTCGTGGTTCGAGGTGCTAGATTCGAGACTCGAGAATCGAGATCCGTGGCGTGGGAGCGGGAGCGTGTGGGTGCGTGAGTGCGCATAGTATAAAATTAAATAAACGAAAAGAAATGAGACGAAATGAAACAACGGCAGCAACAAATGCGAGTGGCAACAATGATGCTATATATACTGCTATACCAAGATGAGACGGGCAGAGCGAAGTGCCGATATATACGGACGCTGGGACTCATGGTTCTGCTGCTGCTGCTGCTGCTTTCCTCCCAAGACGGGCGGCCAGACAATGTTTGGACAAGCCATAAATAATGGGAGCGAGCGGCAGCAGCAGAAGCATCGGCGGCCCACACAGCCCTGGCTGAAATTTCATAATTTCATTCGCTCTATTATTATTAGTATTATTATTATTATTGTTTGACGTTATTATTTACTAGAGTGCCGTCGCTCATTGGTCCACTCGTGTTTGTTTCCAAATTGCAAATTGCTGTTGGTTTAGCGGAAAACGCGCGCGAATAATTTGCCCGTAGTCCACAGTCCACAAGCCGCACCACGCTGCGTATGAGCAATGAAAATGCATCCGAATTCGTGCACGCCACCGGACCACGTGTCGAATGCGTAATGCCGCTTTAGCCATATCGTATTTTCCTCAAAAAAAAACAGCATCGTAGACGCTCGTAAAATCAGACAGCAGCAGTGCGGGAAGGGGAACGGGAAGGGAAAGGAAACTGCTGCCTGATTTTATGTTATGTGTCAGTTTCCGTTTAGTGCGCTTCTCTGCTCGTAAATTTATTCCAAACGTAAACGTAAAACAGCGAGAAAAATAAAGAAAAATACTACTACAGAAAAAACAAAAAAAAGGGGAGAAAAACAAACAAAAACACAAACGACAAACGTGCGACGGATTTCCGCGCCAAGACACCATCAAAACAAAAGCTCCAGCAACAGGAAGCGGGCTAGGAAGTCGCCATCAGCCATCTGAGCCATCAGCCTGCCAATTGTGCAGCAGGACGCGTGCTGCAGGATTGCCTGCGCCTGTGCCTCCCGCAGCAGCAGCAGCAGCAACAACAGCATCAGCAACTTGTTTTTTACATCCATAAGGTAAGCTCATTAAGGGGACACAGGCAGCCTCGTAACGTTGACAACGCAACCAAAAGCAGTACAACAATAAGAACAATATCGACCACTGAATACCGGGTCCTTAAGTCTTTGCATTCTCGTTTAATTTTGTGGAACCACTAAAAAAAATCTTGTGAGGGTATATTTGAATTATTTAATTATAAGTAATATTACGGATATATTTGAATATTATTAATATCTTGGCATAAACACGATATACCCTTTAACTCTCCGAGTGCCAGGTATAGCCAGTGTGTGTGTGTGCGATAGTCCTGGGATCCTTGCTCGCGGACGTGCCGCCAGCGACGTTTGCTTTGCTCTCCTTTGTTTGTTTATTTGTGCGCCTTTTTTTTTTGCTTTTTCTGTTATATTTTTTTTTTTGCCGCCCGAGTCTATTTGTTTGTCTCTTGCAACAACAACAACAACAACAATGGCAGCATAAATGGTAGCAGCAGGATAACAACAATGAGGATAACAACAATGACAACGACAATGACTTTATCCTGACAGATTGTTGAAGCCAAAGCTTTAGTCCCTCTGGTGTAGCCTCTCTATATGTATGTATGTACGGAGCCCACTCAAAGTATCTGAATTCGCAACAAGGATTTTCCCGTAAATTGTAACCATAAATGACATAAACGGAAGTGGTCTTTAAAAGTGCCTTGTAACATTTCCGTGCTAACATGGGAAAATTAAGTGATTTTGGTAGGATTTATCGATATAAACTATAGGGATTTGCAAGTATATCGCATGTCAATTCATTTTATTGATTTATTATTATGTCCTAAGGTATATAACAGATGAAACAATGCATCTAACTATGATTTTTAAAATTATTTCCGTGTTTATAAGCAAAAATTTATTCCAAAAATTTTAAACATTATTAAAGTGCATAGAATTTGAATTTAAACTAGGTTTTATACCTCAGGGAAATTAAGGGTTAAGCTAATATACATTTCGCCATTCCCTTTGCATTTATTCGTTAAATCCCAAAGCTCAAACTTATGGATTAATGGGCCAGTCACAAGTCAGATTCAAAGGAATTTCGTTCTGGCATTTACCTTCTCATACATCCGAGGAATCAGAAACGAAATACAAATAAAGGAGCTGAGTCGTGTCTGAGAAGTCAAAGACTCATGGAAATGAAATTGAAAACTCCACATGGCTGAACCCAACGAGCCATAACCCGGCATTGAACATATTGAGTGGCTTATAAGCATATTTTAATGGGCATGGGAGTCCCGACAATGCAGCCAGCAAGAGATTTGCCGGCGGCGGAGGGGACAAACAAACATACCTGGCAATCACCTGGCGCCGGTTTCCCATCCTCATCACCTCATCCCACCTTCAGATATCCCTCTTTGCCGTTAGGTTATGCTAATGGCGGATGCTTTGACTCCCGCGCTGGCACTGATTGGAAGCGCATAAAAGTAGCAAATCAGTGCGCACTTTGAAATGGAAATTCTAATCAAAAAGGCGCGCTCCCCAACAATGGTTGGGGGGCAGAGTTCGAGGGCATCTCTGCTGCTTAGCTGGCTAAATTTGAAATTGCCAAACGATTTGCTATTCGATTAACAAGACACGGCCCGCGGGGCATGGGGGAAAATGGATGTGAAAGGCAAAAGCGAAAGCAAAAGCAAAAGGACACATCATCAGTGGCAGACAAGCAGAAATGGAAATAGATTTGTGAATTCATGTTGACAACAATGGATCAGCGGCGGCATTCGCTTAAACATCCATACGGATTTACATTAAAAATGAAGCTAAATAGAAACCAAATATGGTTCGACATCAGACTGGGCTTATGAAATTATAAATACCCTTACTGAAAAATCCTTAAACACATAAGAACATATATTTACATACTAAATTACATACTGAAACATAGTCTCTATCTCTGAGTTTTATTTATTTAGAAAATTACTTATTACTTAGGGTATCCCGTTTTTAACTAATAAAGTTGAGCAGTTTTTTTTAGCAATTTAACTAAGCTTTTCAAAAAGCAAACTCTTAAATTAAAATGGACAACAGATATACCTATTGTTGGCGCCATTTCGCCCTCGGCTGATGACCTATATTCCTTTGTTTGGCTCTATAACACCGGACGGACGGATTCCGGCTGCGAGTCCGGTCCCAGTATCCTCTGCATCATCGCATCTCTGACTTTGTTTACGGCCGGCCAACTGCAGGACCAAACCAGAGCCAGAGCCAGGGACAGGCACAGGGATTGGACAGGACATTCAAGCGGCAGCTGCAAACGGTAGGAAGGCAAACGGCAGGAAGGAAGGAAGCCAGTAAGGACCCTTCAAATGTGAACGAGGACGAAACGGAATTGCCATATTGCAATGTTTCTTTCCTTGCTGCTCCTTCCCCTGCAATTTTTTTTGCTAAATAAAAGATATCCGCTGATGAAATTGTACCAAAGGGCTTTTGGGGCCTTAAATCCCCCTAAAAGGTAGCGAAAATTTGCATAATATATCAACAAACAAGCACACACGACGCACACACGACGAGGGGCGGAGGCAGGCACGCCCACCTCATAAACTTTAAAATACTTTGTGGCTTGGCTGGCTTTTCAATTGATTCGAATTCGAATTGATTTGATCCTTGTGCGTGGGAGTGGATTCGATTGGGAGGGGAACCCACTTCATTGTAATGATTTTGGCATTCGGAATTTTGTGAAAATTTGCCATTTTATGGAATCCGATCACACAAAATTGTCAAGCTGCCTCCAATTTGTGGCAATCAAATGTATGCCAATCTGTTCGGTGGGCTTTTGTGGCTTATAAAGTTGCAAATGTGTTCTCGCATTGATATGAAAATGGCTGACAACTGCTCATTTTAAGCGGCCTTCCCAGGAATTTATGGTATTTTTATTTCTCATTATTTCAAGACAAAGTTCTGGTAACAACAGCACGGCTAAATGTAACAATTTTTACTTACCTATAATTTATTATTTATCCTTATTGAAAGTTTAACCTATTTTAGAAAAGGTGTTAATAGTTAATACATGTAAAAACAAGAAAGGAAGCTAACTTCGGCTTACCGAAGCTTATACACCCTTGCAGATTACAATTGAGCTATGTAATTAAAAACGAAATTCTAAGATTTAAATGGCCTAATCTGAAATTTGATGAAAATATGTTGAGAAACAACCGAGTTATGATTTTTTCTATTATTTCGCTAATGTTCCTATAGCAGCTATAGAATATAGTCGTCCGATTTTCATGAAATTTAAATCAAAACTCTGGAATAATATTAAGTGGCCAAAGCCAGTTTGATGAAAATATGTTGAGAAACAGCGAAGTTATAGTTTTTTTTTCAAAAGATATAAGATATAAGATATAGTCGTCCGATTTTTATGAAATTTAATACGAAATTCTGAAACAATAATAAATGGCCAAATATTAAATTTGGCGATTATATGTTGAAAACTGACAAAGTTCTAATTTTTTTTCGAAAATTTTACCGATCGTTCCTATGGCAGCTATATGATATAGTTGTTTGATCCGGCCCCTTCCGACTTATGTATGAGTGAGAGCATATAGAAGACTACCTGCAAAGTTTCATTCAGATAGCTTCAAAACTGAGGGACTACTTTAATCGGACAGACGGACAGACGGACATGGCTAGATCGACTCGGCTGTTGATCTTGATCAATAATATATATATTTTATAGGGTCGGAAATGTCTCCTTCACTGCGTTGCAAACTTCTGACTGAAATTATAATACCCTGCAAGGGTATAATTGTTTACTTAAACTTTGTAAGCTATGAATAATTCACCCAGTTTGTTATTCTCACAATTTATGATGCCTGCAATTTTTTATAGGGCTTTCGATACGTTTGTTTTTCTTTTCTTTGTTTTTTCATCTGGAAAAGGAAAATTTAACTCACGATATTTGGCGTTTAGTCAAGAAAGAAAATCGGTCGTTAACTGCCTGATTGAATTCCCAATTAGTCGCATTGGTTAGCTAATGCGGGGGCCTTAAACCCTGTAGTCTAAAGATTTGTGTTCCAATTTGTTTACTCAGTGCCAGAAACAATTGTGTTTAATGGCGGAGCGTGAACTCGTAAATTTCAAAGGCGAAAGACGAAAGACGAAAGACGATCGAGCTGAGGACGGTCCATTTGAAGCGCGTTCGTGCGCAAATCGCCGATATGGAAAATTCAAATGGATTTGTTTACAATTCGCAAGGGGGGGCGAAAATAATCGAATATTAACAATAGCCGCCGGCCGAACTAAATGCAATTTGTTAACTAAGCGTTGCGCATACGCCCCGTGGTGTGCGCTGCCTTTTGTGTCTGCCATTGTTTGTGCCGTTACTTATCTGCAAGCGGCTGTCACACAGCTGCAATTAGCCTGACAAGTGATGAAGTGAGGCTGGCCAATGCTATAAGATGACGGGCCGTCATCCGGTGGGATGTTCTGCCTCGCCCTGCCCACCCGGAGCTTCCATCTCACAGCCAACTTAGTCATCGTCATCGCTCATCCGCACCGAGGGCCACTTGACGGTGCAACGGAAGCGCAGCTCATTGCTGCGTGCAAGTGTCTGAAGATTACTATTACCCACTTGGCAGCAGCAGCAATCCTCCTCGCTCCTCCTCCTCCACCTCCTTCGCGGAGAGGCGGCGGCTGCATAATAAACAAATCAAATCCTATAAATGTGCAAATTAGCTGGCAACGTCACCGAGCCGTGCTTGGTGCACAAATGCAAATCCAAATGGAGATGCGGCAGCAGGCGTCATCATTATCATCATCATCATCAGCAGCCCCCGGCACTCTCATTTCGCTTCTCTATCGTGGCATGAAAGTGAATGCACTTTTATATGCATGACGGCTAATTACAGCGACAATTTGTCTGCCTCTCTCATCTCCGCACCGCATTCCCATTCCCATTCCCATTCCCCTGCTAAACGCTTTGCCTTTGTATTAAAAATATTTAGCACATTTCGGCTTTTGTGATTATGACGCTGCTGCGATTCTTTCTCGCTTCTGATTATTAACACCCGGCCAGTTGTAATTGTCTGGGGAAACCCCCCTAAATTTGTCATTGTGCGAGATTCGTTGGGGCTGCTTAAGCGGCTAGAGAATTCCGTGGAAACATTAAGGAGTAATAATAGGATATATATACGTAGAATAGGTAAAATATAATAAATTGTAGGTAAGTAAATTCTTGTTTGGAATAGAAATATAAATAAATTGGCAAGCAACTTAGGTTTCCTTTTATTTTTAAAGATTTATATTTATTAATTTTCTTCAAGTCAAAGTTATGTGTTGGAATTTTTTTGAATATAATTTGCTTAAACTATGAGAGATAAATAATATTCCCAAGAGAGTTTTTCTAAAGAAATTTGTTCACTTATCGTAAACTATGAAATATTGTATGTGTGAAAATGAATTGTGCGAGGGGAAACTCCACACACATGCACTCCCAAGTTAATTAAATTTATTATTCATTAATCTTTTATGGCTACCGGGAACAAATTCTCGCATATTTATGCAAATATGAGCAACAAGAAAGCCTCGCTCTTTCTTTCACCCTTTGTCAATTGTCTTTAGCGCCGTCTGTTATTATATTTTTCACTGCTATTTTTTTAATTAACCAGGAATGGAAGCTAAGCAAATTATTAATGGCCAGTGGGGGTGAGTAAGAGAGAGCTCTGGCATTGACTTTTCAATTGAAACAAATCATTATTAGAGAAGCTTGTGTGTGGATCTTGTTCAATTGCGGCGCCCCAGTGCTGGCGGAGCGTGTCAAGAGATCCACAGAGGGATCCCCTCCCTGGGAACTGGTGGATCCGTGGTGCCAGCATGTATTTATATGAACGTGCATGGAATTATAATTAGTTATTTATGGCCGCAATGTAAACGTAATTACCAATTGGACATGGACCATTGCAGCTCGATTAGCGTGGGGTGTGAAAAACTGCCTGCACTATCTATCCATGTATCTTTAATAGTACAATGAGCTCGGTGTTGTGTTATGCATAAATAAAAAAAAGAAAAATATTAAATAAAAGAGAGCGCGAACTAGATCGCGTAGATATATTGCGTCAATGACCAGTTCTGCTTTTTATGGACAGCTGTCGGGGAGATAAACTAGGGATTGACTGATGTACTTCTCTGAATAATTTAATACAAAGCAAGTCAATTAAATATTGATGTGCACATTAAACTATAAATTCAATTATTTTTATAGGCTTACACTTCAAAGAGGTGCACTTTTTACATATTTGAAATTATTTATATGTAGTTTTTCTTGGTAAAAATAGGATAACGAGTTGGTATATATTTATTTGTAGATTTTTACATAGAATAATGGTACCAAGCCTTACGTTAAAATCATGTTTATGTAATTTAAAAGAAGTATTTTTTATTTTCAAACATAGAAAAATGGTATTGTACTAAGCCCTAATTTAAAAACATGTTTATGTAATTAAAAACAAGTATTTTTTATTTTTAAACTTAAAAATCGTATTTCTCACAAAATTAGGAGTCGTCTTCAGAATATTCTATATTTAGAGCTTGTTAAATGTAAAGTTATTTAACTCAAAAAATCATCTTGTTTTTTTTATACATCAAAGCGTGAATTATTCTTTAGAAAAAATACCTATTGGATGCATTGAGCTTCCTATTTGATGAATAATTATTTCTAATTAAAGCAGAATCCCTCTGCGTCAGTTTTCGATTTATTAATTGAGTTATTTTAATCTGAGAACCAGGAACCTGTCGATTTGTCAAACTGCCCGATCACACCAGTCGGTATTTGTGACAGGGCAGCAGCAGGAGCAGGGATGAGGAGCTGGGCAGCTGGGTAGCTGGGCAGCTGGGGTGTGACCAGGCCGACAACAGCTGCAGAATGCAATTAGCGTTATTTTCAGCGTGCCATGATATTGCACATACGCCATGTGCGCCATGCGAGTTGAAGGTAAACGACGACGACGTAGTTTATAGCATTGAAATTGAGCCGTTGTGCCCACACGACGACATGGCGACGACCTTCGCCAGCAGTTGCATCTGTGGCAGTAACGCCCAGCAGTGCCCAGCAGCGACCAGTAACTCCATTGGCCAAAAGCTTAGCCCCACAGCAAACTAAAACAGCCGGAGGACGAGGACGAGCCATATGGAAGTGAGGGTGCCTATAAAATTGATAATTAATTATCCTGCCTGGGCAGCAGGAAAGGGATCTGGCACTGGGACGGAGGCTGCGGATACAGGGACTGAGAAATAGGGAATGTGACGTGGTCTGTGCCCGCGGCTTTTCGCGGACACGCTTCGCTTATTCCTGTTTACAAGTGCGTGAAAATGTGCGCTCAACTGCTTATCACGTGCGGCGTATGGCGTGAATTTTACTGCCGCAGCCGCAGCCGCAGCCACAGCCAAATCCTCATCCTTGTGCCACCGTAGCCGCAGTGCCCAGTGGCCACCCGGTCACATATGCTAAATCCCCTCCTAAATGGAATATCTCTTCCGGGGGCTTGGACATATGCAAATTTAACTCTGGGCCCGCAGAGTTTGTGCCATAAATGTTGACATTGCTGATTGATATGTGAGAGTATTTGATTCATGGCTCCTACTGGGATGCCCGAGCTGTTGACAAGTTGTTGTGAGTAAGGGAAAGGGTATTTCCGGCATAAAATGTAGATTCAAACTCTTTTTGCTTCATTGTACTGAATAATCCTTAGGTAATCCTGAAATCTTCTTAGCCAACAAAGCCCTTATTTTGCGGGTAAATCGCTTAATTTGGCTTGATTATACCACGTTGGTAAATCAACTGAAAAGAATTAAACACTTAAGTCGGCCAACTAAAGTCCAAGTAAAGTAATGCCTGAGAAAAAGTTTGCCAGCCTGCTTGCTGCCTACTTTTGGGCATTGATACCTTCGGGCTCAACTACATATATGCTTTGGATCCATTCCGGCCAAAGCCAAACCCAAAGCCAAAGCCACAAAAGAAATCGCAAACGGGGCAAAGCGGAGAAAGGATGCGGCGCTTGGAATGGGGGAAAAGTTCAACCAGCAAAAGGACACGAACATGGCAGGAGCACGAGCTGTCCGCTTCTGCGGCAGCTCCACCCCAAACGCAATTACATTAAATCTTGGCTATTATTCTTCTACTTTGTAGAGCTGCCTCGGCTCGGCCGGGCTCAGTGCTCGGTACTCGGTGCTGAGCACCCAACTTTCGCCGGTTTCGGGCTGCTGCTGTAGTTAATCGCCTCCAACGTGATTGAATTCCATCGAACGCAGGTTGACCAATGACCGGACACAGGCATCCTTGGCCGGGATCACGAGCTGGGAGCTGGAGCGGGGGCTGCCCTAATAAATGAAATAGAACCGCTTGACTTGACTGCATTCGGACTGTTTCTGAGAGGCTTTCGCTTTCGCCTTTGCCTTGCCTTGCCTTGCCTTTACTTTGCCTTGCCTTTACTTTGCCTTTGCCTCCAACTTGGTTTATGGCCAGTCACTGACCACTTAACTAATTGCTCCTTTGTGTGCTCCTGACACGGGCAATAAAATTAATTCCACTGTATCCACAGCAACCGCAGAATTCGTTGCGCTTGGCATCTATCAAGTCAATTATTTGCATGTTCCCCTCAGCTAAATCTTGCCAATCTGCATTCCAGGCCTTTATTTATCTTCGGTTGATGGAGAACCGAATGCCTGGAGGCTCTAATTGTGCTTGGTGTGTTACTTAATTGAGTAGTTTATTTGATAAATAAAACTAGGCTAAGAGAATCATATTGATTCTGGCTACAAGGTTAAGAAATAGTTTTCAAAGAGGCTTATTCAAGTTTATTTCTTTCGCTGGGATTTTATTAATCTTTAAAAATATTCACAGCCTTTATTATTTAGCAAAAAAGTTTCTTCAAGAGACTTAGGAATTTTTTGACTTTAATATTGTTTAATTATTGTTTTATTATTTTACTTTGAATATAAAGACATTCTAAACCCTTTTATCTTGAACTTATTTCCATATTTTAATGGTTTTCCTTTGAAATTACTTTTCAGTTCCTTTGTGCATTATGCACGACACCGGCAAGCCGTCCCCCACCGCAACCACCAGCCCCACCATCCCGCCCAGCAAGATGACAGCAACGCCCCAGTCACCAGCTGGTCTGGATCCCCAGGCCCCAACGGACGACGAGGACGAGACCGATGTGATCGGCGATCTGATGGGACACTACGGCAAATGGCAGCTACTGATGACAGTGCTGCTGTCACTCTTCCAGGTGCCCAACACTTTCCACATATCCTCGTCCATTTACCAGGCGGCCAACAAGGACTTCTGGTGCCAACGGCCGGAGGAGCTGCAGCAGCTGCCAGTGGACGTTTGGCGCAATCTCACCGGCTCCATTGACAACTGCCATCGCTGGGAGGGCATCGACTGGAGTCAGGTGGGCAATGTCACGGCAATGCCCACAGAGTGGAAGGTGAGATGAAGTACCTATAATTATGTTTGCATCTTAAATTTAAGCATCGTCTGACTGCTATCCATTTATTTGTTTTGTTTTGTAGAAACCACCAGATGGGGATAGACAATTGGTGGCCTGCGAAAAATGGGAGTACGAGACGCATGACAATGTGGGCAACACCTGGACATCGGAGTGGGATCTAGTGTGCGATAAGGAGCACCTGAAGAACGTGGCCGAGATGTTCTTCCTGCTGGGCGTGGCAACAGGTGGCATCCTATCCGGATATTTGTCGGACAAGTTCGGGCGCAAGAAAATGCTCTTCATATCGGCCGTGCTGCAGACCCTATTCGGTGAGTGCTTGTCTGTGCATAAAGGCCATCTCCTCCTCATCCGCCTGTGTACATATGTACGTCCCTGCACACGGAAGTCACAGCGACATTGGCCCTGACGATGTCCTCCTCCAGTGACTGTGAACTTGGCCATGTCGGCAGGGTGTCAACACGAGCACATCGAGTGTACTCTTTGTGGGTTTTGTGGGGGGGTCGGGTTGTCAGATGGTCGAGTGGTCGATTGGTCGAGTGGCCGAGAGGGTCGGCTGGGGACTCGAGCTGCAGTTGTGGCTGCCATGCGGCTCTTGCCAGCCAGCCAGTCAGCCTTGTTGTCCTTGTTGATTAAATCTCACACCATGTATAATTGAAATTTGCATCCAAAAGGACATTACTAATGAGGGACTGGCACGTGTACGGACTTTTCCACTGATTGCTCTGCTGCATTGCGACGGATTACTTTGGTTAAGATGGGCAAAGGATTACTAGGGGGAGAACTTAAATTTGTAGATTCGACTTTAAACCTTACATTAATCAGAGTTGAATGCTATAAAACTACTTAATAGGGTCATTATCTTCTTCATTTTATAAAGAAAAGTTTATAATATTATTAATTACTTATTTTTTATTCCTTAATTATTCCCCCAGGCCTTTGGTTGTACATCTGCAGCTCCTTTGAGCTCTACTTGACGCTCCGCGCCTTGCTGGGCTTGGTATCCGTATCGGTCACCTACTCGGGCCTGATCCTGGCTATCGAGTACGTGGACGGCAAGTGGCGTACCCTTGCCGGAATGTACAACCTGTTTCCACTGCCAATCTCGTACATGATCATCTCGGGCCTGGCCTATCTCACCCAAGACTATCAGCGCCTGCAGCTGTGCATCGGGGTTCCCGGCATCTTCCTCTGCTTTCTCTGGTAAGAATCCACGAACGTTTAGAACGGAAGGTAAACAAACAGTGAATGGCGGACAGAATAACAAATTTATTCGCATGTGTTCGCATCTGGGTGTATATAGATCGCTGACCGGTGGATAAATGGGGGAAATAGTTGGCGTGGGTGTTCCCCCGCCACTATAAACAGAGGGGCATAATTTCCCGCGGCACATGTTTCGCTTGATATATGGCGCTGGTTCTTCTTCTTCTTTTGTACATTTTCTAAGCATATATCTTTGTGTACTGATATCCGGCAGGTTTGTGGTACCGGAATCGCCGCGCTGGCTGCTGGTCAAGGGTCGACTCGATGAGGTGCGACGAATTATCGAGGCGGCCGCCAAGTTCAATGGACGCCAGCTGCCTCCCGACTATCAGCTGACGCCACCGACACAGGAGAGCAGCTCACAGGATGTCACTTACCTGTTCCGCTCCAGCTACCTGCGTCGCATCTCCATCTGCTTCTTCTGCATTTGGTTCACCATGAATCTGGTCTACTACGGCATCATTCTCAACATGAGCTCCTTTGGCGGCAATGTCTACTTGAATTCGGTAAGTTGTATTGCGTATACGCAGTGGGGGCGGGCGGGCGCGTTAAGTATACGCAGGGTCGCCTGGCACAACCACTTTGCGTAGACTTCATCCAGCATCCGAAATCGTGGCAGCATATAGGATCAATCAAGCGCATTTAGCAAGTGCCAAGTGATGCTGTTGATGGCTGATGGGCGCCTAATTGGATTTGTCAGCGATTCCATCAGCGGAAGACCGAGAAGAATGTCTGTTGGATGTCAAGTGCCGCTGGTTTGACCGCTGGACGGTGTGAAAATGTGTTTGCAATCGAATTATGATGTTGCCTCCTCCCATCGCCCATTCCCCAGCCCTGTTTTCTATAGATAATAGATGTGCCAGTGGATAAATCCTGCCGCGACCGTAGCCACAGCCATCTTAGCCCCTCCAACTGGCAGTTGGCCAAATGGATGTTGGCCACAGTGCTGACGGGCCTTGGATTAGCGGCCAAAGAGTAAACAATATGCAAAACATGCTCGGCATTTGTTTCGGGATTTGATTGTTTTAAAACGCTAAAGCGCTTAAGGCTGTCTGATCTCTGTGTTTGCTTTCCTTCGCACAAGTAATTAGTTTGATTTTGAGGGGTATTGACTTTAAAATGGAAAGTTGTCATGACAAGGCACTGTCTGGCAAATAACTTATGGTCTTTATTACTAGATTGGCGAATTGGAATCATAAATATTATCCTACATATTAAGCAAAATTTAATTTTCATTATTAAAATCAATAATGTAAGAAAACACACAAGCTGGGGATATTTTTTGGGGTTCGATTTTTTAACACTCTTGTTTTTAACTGAGGACGATCAATTTCTTACAAATAGTTTATAAAAAGGAAATCAAACATAAAAATATATTTAATTATTTATTTATTAAGTCGGATCAGCTCCATGACGTTTTATTTTTAAACAATCTATAATATTACAACACCATTGACTATAAATTGTTTTAGTTAAATTTCCTTTAAAGAAATTCATGCTAATTGCTCATCACTGGCCAACTAGCAACAATGGACTTGCCATTGGGCTTCTCAGCTAATTTATTGCATAATTTATTTTGACAACGCCGGGCGCACCTTTGATGCCGCTCTGATTTAATGCGGCCCGCCGACAGTTGACATCTCGTCCACTTGCCCTGCTCATCCGCTCATCCTCTCCTCCTTCACTCGTCTCCTTCACAGGCGCTAGCTGGCCTAGTCGAAATACCCG
The DNA here is from genome assembly GCA_008042515.1 of Drosophila truncata. Classification (NCBI taxonomy): domain Eukaryota; kingdom Metazoa; phylum Arthropoda; class Insecta; order Diptera; family Drosophilidae; genus Drosophila; species Drosophila truncata. Next base: position 546,954 of record VNJQ01007977.1, read on the forward strand.
CCATCGCCGTGGCCATGTACATCATCACCAAGGTGGGCAAGAAGTGGCTCTTTTGCGCCACTTTGATCTGTACCGGCGTCGCCTGCTGCTGCGCGGCAATCACCGAGGGACAGCCGGAATTGCTCTGGCTGAAGATCACATTCCTGATGATAAGCAAGTTCACCATTAGTGCGGGCAACACCATAATGCCGGTCTACACGGCGGAGCTCTATCCAACGCCCATACGCAATGTGGGCGTGGGTGCCTGCAATGTGGCCGCCGGCCTGGCCCTGATCCTTACACCCTATCTGTCCCTGCTGGTGAGTGTCCTGGCCTAAAGATCAACCTACCTTTTAATTTTATGCCTCATTTATTGCAGAACAAAATCGAGGGCCACTTGCTGATGAGCCTGCTAACCGCCTGGAGCATCTTCGGCGGCGTCGTTGTGCTCTTCCTGCCGGAGACCGCTGTGCGCTCGAAAGCCCCCTCCAACAGGGTGTAATGACCGCTGATGCCCAAGTAAGCCCCTTCACCTACTGGGCGCCCCAACCCGACGGAAGAGTGTACCTTGGCTGGTCCAAAAGTACACCGAAGATGAGCTGTCTCTGCCCCCACACTGACCCAGGTCCCAGCCTGCCCCACCTGCTGCATCTGCTGCTGCTGCACTTGCTCACCTGCCCACCTGCCACGCCCGAAGCCACCTGCAATTAGCGGTAATCGATCCAATGAAAGTCCAAGAGTAATGCCAATTCGCTAGAGAATGTCGTATGTCAGGCAGGACCTTGTTTGCGTAGCACGTAGTGAGTATGTATCTTAACAATTAACTAACAACCATGGCTTGTAGCTTATGTCGTAGTCTAAGTGCACACACTGATCAGTGATCGCTGATCGCTGATCGCTGATCGCCACCAGGAACCCTCGAAATAGCTTAAGTTCTTCGGTTACCATCCGGAGATAAGAAATTAAATGCAAAACTTAGGGAGGAATTGCAAATTGGTCATCAGATAATGCTATTTATTTGTTTAGTTTATGTTTCTATGATTGTTTTTATACTTTTATCGTATTAAATAATTTACCCCTTATCAGAAATACTCAAAACAATAAATGAATATAATCTAAATCCAATTAATTTAAATCCAAATGAAATTTGAATATCGTTTTCAAGAGTTAAAAACTCTGTTCAAGAGGGTTTAACCAGAGTATATAGTTTTCAAAATAAGTATATTGTTTTATTTGACTTTAAAATTAATTATTTACTGATTTATTTATTTCGGTTTACTTTAAAGATTCTGTTATGAAATTCAAATTAATGATTACTAAAGCTGATCTAAATACCTTTTATTTTAATAATTTTTAACAAGCATTGTCTTTGTTTTTTAAAAACTTTTTTATGATTTCGCATTTTCGTATTAATTAAAAACTTAATTAAAATATTCTGTAATGTGCACCTCCCTAGGAAAAGTTTATTAATGGATAAAATGGATTAATAATAGCCCAGTAAAATACCCTTAAATGTAGAGCCTTACAATTACTGTATTGCTAAATCTAATTACAAACGAATTAGCAAACACAAAACAAAACAAAATCTAAAATATAATCTTGTCAATACGTCTTGTCAATATCTCAACGTACACATAATCTCGTCGTTGTCGTCGTCGTCGTCGTTGTCTTCTTGTTGTCTACTAATAAATGTTTTTTCCCAATACGAGATCAATAAGAAACGAAGCTGTAAGCAGACTCCAGCGGCAAATTGTAATCTCTAGTAATCGTAGTCAATTAATCCTTACCATATATACTTATATATGTACCACAGATCAGTCTTTAAGCATCGGTCAATTATGGAATTGTATATATATGTCTGTTTGTGTGCAGGGACATGGAACATACAAGGAGTTTTATTGTTTAAAGAGCCACCAATTAATATATATATATATGTTTATGTATATGAAGAGAACTAAATCAATTTCCAATATAATGCATTTAACAATGTATACAATTATGTGTATATGGATACGTGTGCGTTTGTGTATGAATATTTAGTGAAAACAAAAGAAAATTAAAAACAGAACAAGAAACCAAAAGAAAAGCAATCAATTAGACAACCCAAAACTGTTGAATTACTTGTTGTACTTATTAAAAACCTACCAAGTTGTTATTTGCTCATTGTATGTATTTTTTGTATTATTTTTCGTACTTTTATTTCGCCTTTTTAACTTGTATGTTGAACTTCCGTTGCCTATTGTACTTACCCGTTAAGATCAGGATCAGGATCAGCTTCGTTATGTATTTGTTACATATAAGTCCGTTTTTCTAAGCTTCAAATAAATGAAAGAATACTAGAATACAATACGAAATTCTATTAATTGATAAGTTGGACAGTGTTGAGCGAAGAAAAACACTTGAATAAATTTATGAAAATTGTTGTAAATCAAAATTACCAAAGCAAACGCGATTATTGTGTCAAAATAAAGTATGAATAAATAGATAATTTTGAATAATTTTTGGGAATGGGATATGAAGAAGTTAAGGGGATCATTTAAACATTTTTAGGGAGTTCTTTCAGAAGGATTTGATTTACAACTCGCTTTGGAAAACACTCTGAGTTCACGAAATAATTATATTCCTGAATGGATTTTATAATTGAATAAATATTGGCATTATTTACATTCAAATCCCTTCAATTACAGTATTTTTATGCTGTTAAATTCTATTAAACATTTTTAAATGTAACTCAAAAACTCTCCACTCCGAGTAGAAGCTCTGCGAAGCTTTAAATCCTACGCCATGCGGAGTGATCGTGGGGTAGTCAAAGTGGTATCTTTACCCGGGGCTTTCTGGCGACTGGCAATGCCTCTGAGCCGACGAGCTTTCGCTCTCTTGCCACCTTACAGAGTGCTTATAACAGAGCCGCGGAACTTTTAACGGTTCCAGATCGCCGCCGACGGCTGAGAAACCAACGATCGCCGCGAGTTTCCACACACAGTTCCTTTCCAATTTCCCAATCGATCGATCGATCGGAAGTCTCTTGGACGTTACAAGAAACCACTCGCTGATAGCTTCATTATGAGTGGCGTGCTGCGTCGCGGATCCCTGAATTTCGATTGCGTGGGCGGGCCGCGGGACAAGGGCAGGGGCAGCCTCGAGGCGAACCTGTACGGCGGATATCGCGAGACAAGGCCGGGCCCAAAGACTCCGGAAATCAGTGTCATTGCATTGGACTTCCGTCGCTACTCCGAGGACCTCAAGAAGCCGCCCAAAGAGGGGGAGCACGAAAAGGAGGCGGACCAGGTGCCGCCAACAACAACCAGGGACCTCAGCCAGGATGCGGACAGCGATGTGATATCGAATTTCCTGGGACACTACACCCGCTGGAGCTTCCTGTGGACCCTGCTCCTCTGCCTGTTCCAGCTGCCCACCACTTTTCACCTGTTTATGTTTGTGTTCCAGGTGAGTTTCGGCTTTTATGGCTGGCCAAATATTTGCCCAGTTGATTGCGTCGCAAAACCCAATATTTTGGTGGGCATAGTAAAGGTATATAGTTTACCCACCACCAGCCCCCCAAAACGAAAACAAACTCCCAGCCCGGAAAAAACATTGTGCAATTGATTGATAGCTGTAAAGTGATACACACTAATAACAGCCTGATTGGTTGTGATTCGGAAATGTATCTCTTAGATGCAACTCGTTGACAATGGAGTAATTGCTGGGGGAAAGTTGAGATAAATACCGTTTGGGTTATTACAAAATGCTATTTATCACCCGTTTCTTGAGTAGATGAGTATGCGTAAAACGAGTAACATGAGTAACGAATAAGTAACGACGAAAAACAATTGATAACACACTCTTGGGGCGCTTCCACTTGAGTTGGCTGGCCGCCGCCGACTCACAATCACAGTTCGCATGCCAATTTCGGCCATCACTTTCAGGCGGCGGAGGAGCACTTAACGCGCAAACGCCACTCGAGACCCCCTATTTGGTGACCTTGGAGCACCTTTGACCAACTTCCAGGGAGGCTATCACCTAGCCACTTTTCCACTTGGAAGCCATTTATTGCAGGGAGTTGCGTGCGCATCATTTGCCTATGGTTTCGAGGTCCACAATCACGGTAATCGTTCGCCTAGCGTGCTAATGTCCCAACTGAAAAGGTAAAAACCGCACACACACACTCGACCTTGACACACACGATCGGTGGGCGAATAGAGCTCAGAGTTATAATCGATGTAGAAGTTGCAACAGTCATCGAAAGACACAAGAAGTTCGACCAATGGAGGTTAATTACACTAATTGAGAGCCAATAAATTGGGCGATAAGAACGGAGATTGGCCATCGTTGACCTTAGATACAGAGTGATGCAAGAGGGAGTATGTGTTGGGTCATATTCTTCAGGAGAGAGGGTTTCTCCATAAACTGAGCAGAGAAGGTTATCCATGGCGCTATCCATTATCTAGATCAGCCTGAAGATATTAAGTAAACTTATCTTGTTATGAATTATTATAGCCTTCAACTAACTAGTACTTTGTTACTTCTTATTACAATTACAAAACGATAATTATAGAGTGTTCTGTTCGTGAGAATATTCTATATACAACCGAAAATAAATTAAAGCAGGAGTCATAGTAATCAGTAAATATATATCTTGAGTCCAAAACAAACTCGACTAGAGCTATACTTCATTATTTACCATAAAACATAGTGGCACTGATGTTATAAAAGATGACTTTAAGACAAACTCTATGTTGTGACATTTGAAAATAGTACAATAATAAATTTAATGTGCTAATTTCACAGTTATTTATTATCAACACCTTCTATACACAAAAGATAACCAACGAAAAGTAAACGAAGAAGTTTTATTGACTTTATTTTGAAAAACAATAAGTGGTTTGGTTGCATTTTAGCATTAATTACCTACCCCGATTGCTGTGGATGCTAATTTCTAACCAAATTAGAATTTAGGATGTTTGCAAATATTGAATATAATAGTAAAGGTTACTTGAAATAAATATCTATTAAGATTTTAAAACAATTAAAAAGGTTAGCTACTCCAAAAAGGTTTTCTATAAATATTTAATTAAAATGTTTGTCGGGCTGTTTGCTGATATGAAACTTAATGGGTTGTGATGTCCAGAGATTTCGGGTTCTACCCCGTTTATTAAAATAATCTTAAATTCCCTTATCAGTTCCCCATGTGCCACTGACTTCTATTTATTTATTGGCGATAAAAAGCGAATGGTAGCTAAATAGACAATAACTTGGCACTTCTGACTGATACTAATATTAAACGCATAAGACTAGTTAAACTTTAGTGGTGCCAGCGCCTTTTTGCTATTTTCATTTGATAAGCATAATGTTATCAAGGAAAGAAAAACAAACAATAAGCAATTGTTAATGGCCGTAGAATGTAATCTGGCCGAAACCATCGGTGACATTTACATGAACCAATCAAATATAGAAACAGATAAGATTGCGGCCCCGAACTAGACCCGAAGAAAGTTCGGTTCTAAGTATAAAGATATCTTTATGCTGGCGGGGTTCACCAAAAGAATTCGGAGCTTCGCAGAGTGTGCATCAGCCTTGTGGGAGGAGGAGTTGCTCAAGGCACTCCCCACGGAAAGGTCAAGTGGTTCTTTAATGACTCAAAGTTAACAAGCAATTCGGCGGCTATCTTAACATCGCGTTGTGTTGGACATTAGTATTATTATCTTTTTTGGGGGCCCCTCCGAAATCTGTAATAACGCCGCGCCTGCATAAAAAGCTGACAAAAAAAATAAAAAAAGAAAAGAGCTGAGACTCGGCCGGATCTCTCGGGGCACACACGCACTCTCGGCTCTCGACACCTGAGCACTACCAACGACCTGCCCAAACTGGCATCTGGATCTGGCATCGCTCCGGCTCAAATTTGAATTTCATAAGACACTGTCTGTGTCTCCGTTTCGAGAGCCGACATTCTAATTCAGTTGACTTGCATCGCAAGGCGCACACGGTTGCCACCTGCAGCGGGCGAGAAATGGAGATGGCGGACATAGACGTGGCATCAGGCGAGGCCTCGCCCATGCTGCAGGGCTGCGTTGATCTGGATGAGCTGGACCATCTGCACACGCGGCTGCTAGAGCGCCTCTTCGGATGCATTAGCGCTTGGCAGAGTCTCTGGTGCGGCCTACTCTCGATCTTCCAGGCCATCTGCACCTTCCACATCTTCGTCTACGTGTTCCAGGTGAGTCCAAGCCGCACGGGTTGAGTGCTCGTGCGGAGGCCACCCACCCACCACCTGCAGTTTGGCCACCGATTCGCTCCACTGACAACTACTCAAAGCAACCGCAACTGACAAGGTTCTGTGCTCAGTGCCCACTACTGCCTACCGCCCCCAATGCCAGTTATCAACGCGCACTTGTGATAAGGTGTCTTCGAGCGCGTTATTATTATTAATATTTTATTATTATTTTTTTTGCGGGCGAGACAAACCCGTTTGTGCTTAGTGCTACTCGAGCTACTGCCTGATCGGCGAAAGATACAGTTTCAATGAGCGATTTTGAGAACGAATATCAGATGCATTTTATTGCCTTACAATAAATGTGTTTGTTAACCTGGCTGTAGGGGATAAAAGGCAATTGGTTGGTTTAGGGAGACTTTAAGACTTAAAACTCTTGAAAGAAGATAATTATCTGTAGGGATTTAGTAGCCTCATTAAAAGTAGATTATGATAAAGGTATCTAAAGGAAACATATTAGTTTCCTTCCCTTCAAAATACTAGAATAAATAAAATAATACGATTTTCTTAGACTTTCTCAAAACTTTACATTACCATCTCTTCTGAAGATGAAAATCTTGTATATATCAAAATAAGCTGACATTTTTAAACAATTATTGTTTATTATAAAACTTTTGCTTTCATTCCGATTTGATTTTTTTTATTCTCTACCTTATCATCCCTGAACAATGCCATTAAATATTATATTATTGAGTTTAAAGTGCGCCTTAGACTAAGTAACACAACATAAGCAACCTTAACTGAACCGCTTTTGGCTTAATTATTGACACACAATAATTGGCAGTGAAGTAATAACAAATTTACACAGTCTGAGGCGGCCGAAACAAGTTTGCTGTTGTACTATCCAGCACATATATCACATATATATAATATCTGTTCGCCCTGCAAGCCAAACGTCGTTGATTTGCTTACACTGATTTAATGGCATATATCTTACACGGTCTTCGTGTCGGTTTGCCTTATCTTAATTGGCTAAATCCGCAAATTGCACGCTTTGTGTTATTTATTGTGAAGATGACAACTTTGTGGATTGTGGTAGGTCTAAGCTCTGTGGCTCAGACACCATGACAACACGATTTTCCAGCGAAGCCGTGCAGCAAGACTTTTCAATTAGTTTCCACTCCCAACTGATCCATATCAGGTGTTTGGTGGCTTGGTGCTATCGATGGTGTCGAGTCTCGGCCAGCCCAAGGTTGGGCTCGAAAGGTTACTCCCTGCCAGAGGCCAATATTGACCGCTAACTGTCTAAATATATTAATTAGACAATAATAATAATAAAATGCTCGGAGATACTTTGGTGAGCCACTCAGCATGCCACTGGCACTGGCACTGGCACTGTGCACACTGGTCTCCAATTCGCTGGGGAAACCGAATCGGATCGGAACTGGGATTTGAAATTGCAATTTAAATACTTTCTCATCTAGGGTCAGTGGGTGACCCTGTGGCAATTAAGTTAACAACACCCCTTGAGCAGCTCAGTCCCATGTACTGTAATACACCAGTCTCCAGGGGAGATCTATGATCTTAAAATCACTCAGAAGGCTAGATGACAGATATTTTGAAGACAAACCTTTGTTTCTTACCGAAATTGCTTAAATTAAATTGGTCTACAAGGGAAGCATTGCCTTGATCTTTTAGGAAATTGGTTTATAAAAGTTAAAACCACAAGAGAAGAAGTTTAGTAGAGCTATCTTAGTAAATTTATTGTTTAAAACGATTAAAATCAGTTACCCAAAGGTTTACAGTAAGATTAGTTTAATCTATTTTAATGTAATTGAAAATAAATTTATCATGAAATTTACTATAAAATCTAGTTTTAAATAAGAAGTATTTCGGTTTTGACTTACAATTTTGAATGAATTCATAAATACAAATAATCTTACTTTTTTGATCTTCTGAATCATTTGTAAAAGGAACTTGTGTTAACATTCTTAAGCTAATAATAATTAAATAAACTCATCAAACATTCCGCTAACCAATTGAATGCAAATTTAATTGAGATTTTTCGAACCAATCAATTACGGATATGCCATTATCTGATTTAGAGACAATGGTTCACTTATTGTCACTTGTGACGTTAACAATAGCCATTAGTTAGATCAAATGATTAGAGACTTTTATTAAGCCAACATACAGCTAGGGTTATTGACATGGTAATTCCCCTGTCTACCATTCATGGAAGAGCTGTAAAAATAGGAAACCTTTCAAAAGGTAGTTTCCTAAGATTATGATCCCAAGTCGGGGAGGAGTTCGCTTGGCCCAGTGTGCCATTTGAATAAAGCGCACTCTCAGGTGCAGCTGGGGCACGGCTGCAAACCGATTTATCAAACGAAATTTATCTGGTCCGTGTGTAGTCCGAGTCGAGAGCTGCCCACGCGGCGGTGACGGCTACAGAAATTCCATTGTTGGCCGAGAGTCAGCAAATGCAAATGCCTAAAACGTGACATGTAACCGCCGGGGCGACAGAACAACCTGCCACGGCGGCCACAAATGACATCACGGCCGGCCGCCGCCACAACCTGCCACGCGATCAACGGTCGCCAGACTGCCTGCTGGCCAGGGAAACCCGTAGGAAACCTCACCAGAAACTCTGGCTTTTACCGCCGCCTCTCACTGCCATTAATTATTGAAAATGTTTCGATTTTTGTTACACTCTTGAACAACTTGAACTTGAAACCATTTCCTCGGAGCCGCATGCTAAATGTTTAATTGAGACACGTCCCATGTCCGACAGGGGCTATCAACCTGTTGTACAACGAGTTGTTTTTCGGGGCGGCAACAGAGGCTTTTCGCCTCCCGCGATTGATAAGCCGCTTTCATCGATTCGATCATCAATCAGATGGCCGCACATTCGTGTTCGTGTTGCAGCCCAACATGCAGTAATTTCCACCGTGTTAACCTGTCACGAAACACTCGCAAATGACAAATGGGGCTGCTGTGAAACAAACTAACTACGGGTTAATCGCAATCAGCAGGCGGAAGAAATTTTAAACGTTTACTACCGACTACCGACTGAAATTGGCGGCTGGTTTAAATATATATCTGATTCGATTCGATTTATAGCTGTACAAGTACAAAACTTCCCACTCGAAGTTTGATTCGGAAGAGTTAATGTCTCATGTGGGGCACGTTTGCCATTAAACGTGAATCGAATCTTAGAAAAACTGCCTAAATTTTTATATTCTGAAGAGAACTTGTGCTCGAAATTCTAAGAAAATTCAGTTTTGGGTTTGACTTTTATTGGAATTTTATTATTTATTTATAGACAAATTAAAGTCATCTTATAAGAACTTGAAATATATTTAGTGCTTATATTTTGCTATGGAAAATGTATATATTTTCCCATCTGCTTAACTTCTAAGACAGTTGTAAAATGATATATTTTTTTAGGTGAATATAGATAATACTATTTACATATTTACCTAATTGGAACAACTTCTTTAAAGATTAAATTTTAATGAAATATTCCATCAAAAATAATTTACAGACTGCTCCCAAGGACTTCTGGTGCGCCCAACCGGATCACCTCCGGCAGATGAGTGTCTCCGAGTGGCGCAACCTAAGTCAGACCTCTAATGGTTGCCTTCTGCTGGATGTGGACTATTCCCAGGTGTCATATAATGGCAATCAACTGATCAACTGGCCAGCAAACGCCAGCGATCTTGGCTACCGGCAATGCCCGCACTTTGAGTTCTCCGACGTGGACGGATCCGCCAAGACACTCGTCCAGGAATTCGAGCTGGTGTGCGGACGCGACATCCTAAGCCTGGTGGAAACCTGCTTCCTGGTGGGTGCAGCGGCGGGAGCTGTGCTCAGTGGCTGGATATCAGATCGCTTTGGCAGGCGGCATACGTTGATGGCCTTCGTGACCATCCAGAGTGTTTTTGGTGAGTTAAGATGCAAATAAAATAGATTCAGCTTAAAGATATTTGACATATCAATGGAGGTGGCTATAAAATAGAAATTCAATTTTAAAAGCCAGTTTTAAATAGGATTTATTAGCAAAAACCATACAAATAGTAAGATTTGCATTAAAATTATCTATAAAATTCCGAAAGAAGTTTTATAGAAAAAGAAAATCAATAATTTCACGTCTTTTTGGTATATAATTATTTATTTTTTGTTTCAATATAATTAAGCACCTTGATAGCAATTATTTCCCGTGCAAATGGCACCAAAAATTGCAACAGTCCCACATAAAGTCAGGGAGCAGGAATGTTGCCATCCTAACCATGGCAATTTGAGTGGGATTCATTTTCTAATTGTCATTTATATGCAGCTTTGTCCATGAATTCCTCCACTAACAGCTGCATTTGCATTCGTCCTGCCCTCTGGCCCGGGCTGGGATTTTAATTGACTTTACACTCTTATTTACGTGTCCGACCTTGCCACTGACATTCCTACACCACCTCTCCGGTCCCCTCCTTCCGCTCGGCGTCCTGCTGACCACCATCCGTTTTTGCAGGTGGAATTTTGGCCTTCTCAACATCGGTGGCCATGTTCATGTCGCTACGTGTTATAATTGGATTCGCATCAATGACCGTGACTGTTGTGAGCTTCGTGCTGGTGGTGGAACTGGTCTCCGGCAAGTGGCGCACCATAATCGGCATTCTCAACATTCTGCCCGTGGCCATCTCGTACGTCCTCTCCGCCGGACTGGCCTATCTTATCCGCGACTGGCGGCACCTCCAGCTGGCCATCTCCTGGCCGTGGCTAATCATGCTCAGCATTTGGTAAGTTGATGCAGGTGTAGCGGGTCTGTTAGTCGGATTTTTTTCATTGATTTAAGTTGACTTCACTTATTAAAGTAGAGTAACACGGATGAGTTCACTTAGTGAAATCAAACAAGAATATTAATGCATTAATAGCACCAATTTAACCTTTTTTCTTTCGCATAGTTATGTTATTTCTAAAGTAAATTTGTTTGGACAGCAATTCAGTTAATAATGTTGTTTTTTTTTAAGCATTATAAAAATATATTTATTTCATTAGGTCATTAAAAAATTATGACAGAATAATATTTTCATGAAAACTACCACGTTTTATGTTAAATTTTCCATAGGTTTTGATTATTTGTATGCCTTTAGTAAAATCCATTAAATAAAGTGGAGTGTTAAGTGTGGTTTTTATTACTTTTCCTATTAAAACGCACAGAGTGTTGCGCCGTGAAGCGTATCCTGAGGGATTGATTAGTCCAAATGCTAAATATTTTTAGTAGCCTTGTATTTTTTTTAACTTGAAGTGACCAAAAAGGTACGCCACAAACTTTAAACTTTAGTTTCCATTTGCTGGAATGATTCGCTTCGTTCGATTTCAACTTCAAAGCGTTAACATTTTTAGCAGGCAGTCAACTAAATGAATTGACAGCACACAACCAAGAACCGAGCACAACACAATGCGTGGGATCAATTAGATTCCGACAGGGACAAAGCAACCCCTGGCCAGGACATTCCTTAGTGTTTATCCTTCGATGCCAAGTGGGGCAGAGGGATGATAGGACACATTAGCTGACCGCTTTTGAAATCAAATGAAAAAATTCCAAGCAGCCAATAAATACTCTGTCACGACTGTGATTCTCACCGCCATTCTTTCATGCTCTTCTTTTCCTCCTCCTCCTCCTCTTATTGTAGGTTCTGGTTGCCGGAGTCGCCACGTTGGCTATTGGCCCAGGGCCGCTTGGATGAGCTGTGCGGTCTAATTGAGCGAGCGGCCCGAATGAATGGCACCACTGGCAGCCTGCCCAGCAACTATCGCAAGACCTTAGAGGCGGCGGTGCCTCGGGCAGTGGTTCCCCAATCCCCACCAGAGCTGGCCGGCCAAGTAGATGAGGTGCGAGCTGCTGCTGGAACGGATGCTGCAGATCCCGCTGTGACTGGCCATGTTAATCCCCTGCTGGTGGTGTTCGGCGCCAAGTACTGGCGCACCACCTGCCTGACCCTGATCATCTGGCTCACGCTGATCATCATATACTTCGGCCTCACCCTTCACCTGAGCAACCTGGGCGGGAATGTGTACATCAACAGCGCTGTGGCCGGCACCGTGGAGGCCGCATCCATCTGCATCAGCATTGTGGTGGTGCTCAAGGTGGGTATCCGACGGAGTCTCATCTGGTACATGCTGCTGCCGGGCCTCTGCTGCCTGGCCACGAATCTGGTGCCGAGTCAGACGGGAGTGATTGCTCTTGCTACCATCGGTAAGCTTTGGGTAAATTTACATGAGTTTAATTCAGCTGAAAAACGCTCTTAATTCCCAACAGCCAAGTGCTTGATAGGAGCCAACAACGCCATCATTCCCACCTACACAGCGATGCAGTATCCCACAATTGTTCGCAACTTTGGTGTCGGCATGGGCAACCTGGCCTCGGGAATTGCCCTAATCCTCGTTCCCTTCCTCTGGCAACTGGTGGGTGCTGCTTTCCTCGTGTACACTGATTATGTCCTGAAATCTCTTTGACCTCGTTTTGTCATCTTCCTGCAGGAGCACATCGACGCCCTGCTGCCCTTGAATATAATGGGGGTCAGTGGCCTGATTGGCGCCATTGCCATCAGCCTCATGAAGGATGTGGAGTGATCCGGAGGTGGGATTGGAACAGGAACTGCAACAGGGACTCGAGCTCACTATCCGTTACGACATGCCTATAACTGTGATATATTGGACCTACTACAGGGGACACGGCACACCGCACTTAATCGTTTTATTTCTCATTCCACTCGACCATCTATCTATTATATTATATGATTTTATTTATATTTACTTTACATGGATTGCATTAAAAAAGCAGTATTTTTATGATATGCAAAAAAGGTAGTTTTTTATTTGTTTAATTTGTGAGAGAATATAATTGGGTATTTCAAATTAATATTATTATAATATATAACATTAATATGAGAATAAAAAACATCTTTGTTAAAAAACTTACCTTTATCTGTTACTTTCTAATTTAATATAAAAAATAACATTAAATAGATTAAATAACTTATTTTTTTTAGTTACATATTTGTTATTTAAATCATATGATTTTACAAATTTTAATTGTAATGTTTCTTTAAGAAAAAATGACTTAAAGGTTGCCATAAAACCAAGTTATTAAACAAATTATTTCACTTTTGGGTTGCAACTTAGCTAAATTTACCATAAACGTAGTCAAGGCAACAACCATTACGCATACGCTCCGTGGTCATTACTTTGGCTGCTTTTAGCCTTAACTGAAAAGCTTAATCAGCGTTGCCAGCAAGCCGTATTTTAACGGACTTTGCTGGAGGCGGTAAAAGTAATTTAAAACTACATCACGTTCCCGGAGCTGATCGAGTCAAACCATTCTCATGTCCACAAATGAGTGCGAAAAATAAAGAAAAAAGCATGCTTAATGCCCTGTCACTTTCGTTACTTCATCGAGAGATGCGCTCCACTTTCGGCCTGGACATTCAGTTGCATAGGCATGCCAAGCACACGCCTCACATAAATTTCCCGCGTCTGGGCTAAAGCTCCGCTTGGAGCTGGAGCCAGAGCTGTAGCCGGAGCAGCGGCTATAAAACCGTCTGCGCACCTGGCGGGCCCAGCATTTAAGCGATCAACGTCTGGCCAAGAAGCAAGTGGAGCCACTAATTTCGGGAATATATTGTATCTTGCGGAAGTGTTTCCATAAACTGGAAGAGCGAAGAGGAGTCAGTGCCAGTGTCACCGGATCCAACATGAAACTCCAATTAATCGCGGTAAGTCGGAGGATCGATCAGTGCCAGTGTTCCCTGTTGTCCAGTGAGCAGTTTCTAAGCCATTTATGATTCACACGTAAAATAGTGCTCCTACTTGAAGGTCGTTCGGTTGCCAGCTTGAAAACGCGCATTCAATCGCAGATTGAGACGTTTGCTAGTCGTATTTATTTGCATTTTATAGAAAGTGACCGAGTCAATGCAATGCAATTAGCAATTAATGTTGGCCAACTGACATTTCATGTGATCATAAAATCAGAGATCAGACTCTAAGCACAAAGGCACTCGCATCATAAATACGCGATACAATCACCCAGCAATTGTCTTGCAAAGAATTAGGAATTTGAGGAATTACCCAACCCAGACAGCCCTCGGGTCAGAAATTTTAACGAGCATTTGTTGGCCTCAAGCCCAGCTCCACCTTAAGTCTGCCAAAACTCCCCCTACACCCTATTTCCCTCCTCTCCACCCATTAACCCAAAAATTGAGCTCGCAAAATGGACTCACAATTGGCTTAAGTTCAATTTGTTGTTTGAAAGGAATTTGCCACTGCACAAAGCTGATAAATTGTCAATAATGGCTTAAATAAATTGAATTAATTGCGGCTACAATCGCTGAAATCTATAAAAACAGGGAGGAAAAAAATACAAAACAATAATTGATCTTAGTTTCCCTAACGAGAAAATAATTTTCAAGTCAAATGTGCTTATAAAAATCTAAAGATAATTATAATTACATAATTATTTATTGCTTCCTTTTTGTTAGGACTTTCATAAGGTTAGAATATTATTAAAAGATAACTTTTACTCTTTAAAAAGACTTCATTTAATCTAAATAAATACGTTTATACCACGAACAAGAACAAGAACATAAAATAAATATATTAATACTCAAAATAATAGTTAATCAAGAGAATAGTAAATTAATCTCTAAGCTCCAGTCCAGTCCTTCCACAATTTTCCCTCTAAACCTCTTGAAAACCCCATAAATCAGCGAATCTAATAAGATTTTTCATGCCATTGCTTGATTGATTGATTGACTTGTTGTGGCTTGGCCAAATTTGTGGATATGGCCTAATGAGTTCGCCAAAAATTTGGACCAGAAAATGAATTGTTAATGACAAGAAACACTCAATTTGCCGGTGATTTTCGGGCGCAGTTCGTCACGACACGTTATTGTGCTGTGAGCTTCAGGTTACGAGTATATGTGTATCAAGGTCGCAGTTAATAACTAGTTGTGGCCAATCGAGATCCACTAAAACGCACCCAAGGCAGCCAGGGAGCGATGCAAATTCTCGGCACGCACACTCCACCTCAAGATGCAGTTGCTGCCGCAGATTCAGATACAGATACAGATACAGGCCCACACGGCAACGCAGTTGGGCGTAGTGCGCTGTGTGCTCGAGGATTACGTAATGAACTGGTGTATGGCATATACATAAACCTACATAAATAAGAAATAAGTCTTTATACATGCTAAAGTGTTACATATCCGAGATACCCGAAGCCGGCTCGAAAGTGCACTGACAACTATCCCAGATCGACGGGCTTGGACTCCTGCACAGGCAAAAAAAAATATAGACTTGAGTTGAGGGTCAGTTTTGAATTATTTTTTAATTTTAATTAATATGAAAGGTATAAATAGGATAAAAATAAGCTTTTCAAAGCAGAATTGAGTCTCTAAAAAATCTCTTGAAAGTGGAATCTTTTCTTTCATTTTTTTCTGTGTTCACCCGGGATTTCGATTTCAATTTCGTTCAGTCAATGGACAGTCAAGGCCAGGTTATTATTCCAGGAGTCCTTAGCCAAGTTATTGTTACTAATGACGGACCACCAGATCGTCTGCCTGATCATCTTTTGTTGTCTTTTCGCTGATGATGCTCCTCCGCCAGTGCCTACGCCTACGAACCGAACTGAACCATTCCAGCTGGGGCTTGGGCTTGGCCTCACCTGGTTCGGATTCGAGAGACGACGGGAACACCTTCCATTGCACACACACACACATGGGTTCGGAAATTTTTGTCGGTTTCCTTGAACTGCGACGCAGACGCAAGGCGGAGTCATGAAAGCAATTAAATCAAATCAAGTTCCCCACCGAGCAATGCACCCCAAATAAATGGCTGCAAGTGTCTGCCAGGCCTTGCCTCACTGTACCTCTGGCTGGCCTGGCTTTTCATTAGCTTTAAAGCCAAGTAGTTCACTTGACCAGGTAGTTGGGCAGCCAGCCAAGCCACTGGAATGTTCAGCTTGAATGGCCAGGCCATTGGCTCAGATACAGGAAAGTAATGGATAATAATAATGGAACAGCAACAACAAGAGCTGAAAAATGTGTTGACTGCCTGCAACACATAACAAAATCTGCATGAGCCGAAGGCTTCATTGAACCGATTGATTATAAACCTGAAAAAAAGCTATCCATGTTTGAACAATTGAATTATGGGAGACAAAAACACACAGTGGACTATTTTTATGGCTAATGGGAAATATTTCATAATTAAATAATAGGGTTTAGTGACTTTAAGGGGTCGTTGAAATTGTAAACATATTAATTGGGAAATTATTATAAAAAGCGAGAGTTATGTGTAGGGAACTATTTTTTTGTGTTATTAATTGTTGTCTACTTAAAAAAATAAGTATGATATTTGTATTTTTACATTTTATTCATATATTTCTATCGTTAATAACCCACATTTAGCAGCAAATAATAAGTCTTCACTCCCTATAGATAGATATTTTCAGCCTATATTTTATTTTGTATTGCAAAAATTAAACATAAAGGTATACTGCAAAATGTGGATTTTTCAGAAATACAAACCCTAAAATCTGCTTATTTTTTAATAACATGATAATATTACCAAACTTTATAACCCTTTACCGAACTCTATAACCCTTTACCGAACAGCAATTTCTGTCCCAGCTCAGATTTCCAATAGTGTCAAGAATTCTAATGGAAATCGTAATTCCTTATTGACTTTTATGTACTTCCCCAAGACCAGTAATTCCTATATACACACGTATAAAGTGGGGCAAAAAGTTATCGGATCCGTGGCCAGATGTAAACTGAAACTGAAATTGAAAGCGAGACTCAAAGGCAGCAAGCCGGCTACATACTCACAGAGTATTTAGAATTGTGTAATGAACAAAGACCACGGCTAATTAAAAGCTGAAACACCGAGATCGTGGCTAAAAACAGCAAGCAACAACTCGGTGGTCGCTAGTCGGTCACTTGTCCTAGACTTTGACTTCTTTCGCGGACCGGAAACTTTTTGGCAAATGTGTTTGCCACATGCCACATGCCGCCGCCGCTGCTAAGAGAGTCGCATAACTCCGGCCATGCAAATTACGCAACTCAGACGGCAAGTCTGAAATGTTTTCGTTTTTCTTCTATTTTTTTTTTATTTATTTTGGCTTCGTTGCTGGCTCAGCTCGACTCGGCTTGTCTTGGCTTTGGGTTTGGGTTTTGGGTCTCGGCTTTTATGATCGATCGGCAGCGAGGCGGGGCAGAAATCGCGATTTGTTTTATGTTCCACATTTACTGCCATTACATTATTGCCACAGTTGTTGTTGGTGCCACCACACCGTTACAATTACAAATTGTTGGCGCTATACATAAGGTGGTTGATAAACTTTAAACCAGTTTCTGCGGAGGTGTGAGGTGAGCCAGCTACCAGAAAAGTGTGAGTCCACCACCGAAGCGGAAAGCTGGAAAGGTAATCCTGAATTTTCTGAAATTAAAAGTTGTTACTGAAAATAAAAGTACTCAAAATGCTGCGAAAAAGAATTCCATTTTCCAAGGAATAGAAAAAGCCTCATAGTTATAACAAATAATGTGTTAACCCATCCATAAATCCAATATTATTTAATCTGTAAATATTTTAATGTGGAAATGGGAAAATAAATACCAAATAATAATGGAAACTTTAAAGAAAAGAGCTCTTAAGAAATCAAAATTAAAGTCGATTTCCAAATAAAAAATTTCAGGGTAACTGCTTAAAACGTAAGCTATCGTATTGACCAACTCTTTGGACTTAATTTACCAAATTCGATTGGGTTTATCCGCCCCCAAAATCGTAGAAAAAAAAACGTCAAAGAGAATTCTAAGAAACCTTTGTCGTTCGTCCAACAAACTAAGAAACTGACCAAATACAAATGCTTAAAAGGGGCAGAGCCAAAAAGTTGAAGCAACTTGGCCACGTGCGGCATGCTCTCGCCAAAGGCGGCTGGCGGCTTGTTTCGACAACTGGCACAGTCTCGGTCCCTGTATGGCCTCCACTAATGAATGACTCCAATTCACTTGCAGCTTTTGTGCAGCGCCCTCGCTCTAGCAGAGGCCCAGAACTACCCCCAGCGCCTGACCATCCCCGGAGCGGTGCCATCACCTGGCCAACTGCCCCACCGCCAGCCTGTGCTGAGGGTCCGTCGTCCAGGACCTTCCCTACGCCAACAGAACGCCATTCTCCCAGCGGTGACGCAACGCGTCGCAATTGAGGAGCGTCCCGTCACTGAGGCGGCGGAGGATGAACAACCAGAGCCGTATCTGCCGAATCTGCTGAGGGAACAGCAGCTGGCCCAGGCCCAGCAATCGCAGTTCCAGCAGGCAGCCGCCGCTTTCCTTGCCGGCCAGCAGCCCGTCGAGCAACCGTCGCCGGTGCAGCAGTTCCTTCAGAACGAGGATTCTCAGCCCGCAGCCATTCTTCCCGCTCCTCCTCGTTTCCCCGCCGAACGCCCCTCCATTCCAACGCCTCTGAACAGGCCAGCCGCTTTCAATGACTTTGGCATCGGACGGTTCGAGAACTCGCAGAGATTTGGTCTAGAGCGTCCAACACCCACAGCAGCTGCTCCACCACCACCTCCGCCGCCGCCTCAGCCACAGAGAGTGGCTGTGATCCGAACCAGACCCGCGGCACCCGCTGCCTTCCGTCCTGAACCACCAGCACCGCAGCCAGTGGCTAGACCGCGTCCCAAACCTGTCCAGCCGCGTCCCATCATTGACCAGAATCAACTGCAGGACGAGCGCGGCGAGCAGCCACAGAGACGTCAGCGACCTGTGGCCCAGACTATCCGGAAGTGGCGCGAGGAGAACGAGGATGGAAGCATCACCTGGGGCTACGAGAACGACGATGGGTCCTTCAAGGAGGAGTTAATCGGAACCGACTGCATCACCAAGTGAGTACAGTGTTACATGATATCAAGGAATATATATAAGCATATTCTCGTTACTTAGGGGCACCTACGGCTACGTCGATCCCGATGGCAATAAACGCGAATATCACTACGAGACGGGCATCAAGTGCGATCCCAATGCCCGCGAGAATGAGGAGGAGCTGCAGGAGAATGGCTTCATTAACTACGAGGAAAACCGTGCTGTGCTGCCCAACGGCCTGGAGATCGACATGACGCAGCTGGGCAAGAAGAAGTCGAAGCGCCCCAACAGCATCTACCGGAACTGATAGCCACCAGCTCGCAGTATAGTCCCTTAAGTCAAGCAGCTCGTATATGTAGGTCTTCTTCTAATTTGTATTCCACTTATAATTATGTCCATACTTCATTGAGTGTCAAGTGAAAGAATAAAAAAGGATTATTAGTTTGTAGAGATCGGCGGCGCATCCATTATCATCAGTAGGGGCGCTGGCGTCTGGCGGTGGGTGGCAGCCGGTTTGGCGGTGTGATTGAGATGTCCAGGAAGTCACCGATGCTGAACTTGGCCTGGGCCAGAGTTTTGTTGTCGTCAATGCCCTTCTGGCCGGTGCAGGTAACCCCGATTTCGCGCATCTGGAAGTGTCCGTTGCGGAAATTCGGATACACCACGGCGAAGTCGAAGTAGGTTCCCTTCTTGCGCGTATCCGGATTGACGTCACGCACCAGCGAAGTCAGCTCGTGCAGAGTGGCGTCCTGCCAGGTGTAAATCTGCAGCTCGTTGCTGGGCACATTGCCGAAGGTGTACTCCGAGACGGAGTGATGGCGTCCGGTCGAACAGAATACGCGTAGCAGCAGCGGGCAGGTCTGCAAAAATTGAAATCCAGGGTAAAATATCCGCACAAAACATGCAAAACACAGCTCATCCCCACGCCGGTTCCCTCAAAACAGACCTTCTCGCGGTCAATCTGCTTAACTTGCGGCTTTTCCTCCACAATCATAGATTCTACGTTGGCCATGATAACCTTTTCTGCACTATTTTTAATCTATTTTCTAGGTTTTAATACAAAATTAGATATTTTTCTAAAATGTTTGGGCTTCAATATTTTGCTTGGACTAACTGCATAATACTAGCAAATCGGCAGAAAATTCTGGGATTTTCTTTCCTTGCAAATTGGTCACACTTAAACCGATAAATTAGGGCTGCCAGACTATGATGGTAAAATTTGAATGACATCCAGCGAATCTGATCTGAAAATACATATTCTTATTAGAATGTAGCCAATAAGCAAGCCGATCAATTAAATATTTTATATTTTATTTGTGCTGCTACTTATTGGTTAGTTTAGTCTCTGATATCTGAGTTATCTTAGATTTAAAATTCCCTACCAAATTATACCCATAAATATGTCACTTATATGTTCCTGCTTTATAATTTTAAAAAATGTTTAAAAATCTGGCCAATTAAGTTGTTAAGGTAAACATAAAATATATAATAAATTTAACAAATTTGTTTAAAAAATAACGATACTCGAATAAAAAATATAACGATTAATTATTTATTTTAATGCAAGAAATATCGATATACTATTGATATTGATATATTTTTGCCATCGCTACATTGTCTGCTGCGGCCGTCTTTCTGTAATTATTTTTCATACTATATTTAACGAGATCGCGGATAATGTAAGCTTGTTTGTTGGTTTAACAAGTGGGCGGAATGTTTGCGCGTTGCCAAATTCAAGCCAAAACCGAGACTCGTCGCCGTTTTCGAACTGTTTGGTTAGCTTTTCCTGCTGTCGGCCATTAATGACACACACAAGAGAAAACGGGAAAACAATACCGAGTGTGTGTTATGCGTGCGTGTGTGTGTGTGTGCGAATGTGCACTGAAGTGTTGTGGGCTCGGAAAACTCCAAGAAGCCAACGGAAAAGTGGGGGCCCAGCTTTAAATTCTAAACGTTTCTTCAACTGCAAGCGCCGGACAGGGTGATCCGGGCAAGCAAAAGCCACCAAGCATGCATGTGTACCTGCAGCGAGTTAAAATATAAGGTAGCAGGTAGGGAGGATTGGTAGGAGGAGGAGGAGGGAGTTTCATTCATAAAAAGAGAGTGCACGGTTAGTCCAATTGGTCTGGCTTCCAACACAAACACCGTGTCGCACATACAGCTACAGGCTCAGAGGTTGCACACATTGATTTTTCCCCACACATTAATATGTTTGCGCCTGTGTGGGTAAGTTTTCCTTGGATTAAGAAACTATTCAAGTGGTTTCCGCCTCCCTGCCACATTATTTGGGATTAACATATTGCTGTTCCCGTTTCTCCAGCATAAAAATAATGCTGGTGTAAAATGTCAACAAGCTGCTGCCCCTACAGGGTGATCCATGTGCTTCGACCCCACCACCGCCACTCCCCCCGTTAACCCACACACGTGCATTGCGGCAAAAAAAAAAAAAGAAAGAAGCAAACGTGACAAAACACACAAGACATTTACATAAAGCACTAACAACATTTTGCAGTCGATTTGGCATTTAACAGTTAGCCCCCCCCAACGGCACATGTCCATTTGTCCCCATTCCCCCCTTCCCCCTTTCCAATTCACCCCCATTCCATTTTCCTTATGGAAAAACATATTTGTTTAGCACGGTCACAGGTAACAACGGAGCCAGGAAGAGGGGGGGGTGGCGCGGCGTGGGGAAGTGGCTAAAGAAGGGAACTGCAAAGAGAAATATATAAAAGGCATAGCATTTCCGCCTGCTGCTTTCGGCTGGCGTCCAAAACCAAAATAGACAACGTCGCAGCGCCGCAGAGAGGTAGCTGGCTAGCCATCCATCCACCGGTTATGCGTGGGAAATCGAGAAGATCGCTTGGATAATAACAATTACAGGCAAACATTTATGTCGTTCCATTAGAGAAGATCTAAAACAGAACAAAATTAAAATATATTCACTCTCATAGACAAAATACTTGCCTTAAGCCCTAAAATACTTCCAAAAGGACCCCAAAATGTATGAGCTTCAAGTTCTCGTAAACAATATGTTACCTTCCTCCCCATTTTTAAGAGTTATTGTGTATTTCCCTGCTCCGCATGAACGTGGCAAAGAAGTCGTCTGCATATGCTTGTGGCTTCTTTCAGCACTTGGAGCCAGCAGCGCCACTCAATGCACTTGCAACACGCCATGTTTGTAGTTGTTTCTGCCGCCGTTGTTGCAACATGCACCTCTATGCCTGCACCACTCGAGAGTCCTCCTCCCCGCGTCCGCCGTCCGTCCTCCCTTCCGCCACTGTCACTAATTTAAATGCCGCAAGTGTTGTCGAGCTTCCTGTGCGAGTGGTTGTCTGTGTGCCTTGCTCATTAGGGAATAATTCTGCATTAGGCTCTGCAGTATGAAAAAATAAATATATATTTTATTGATTTTACCTGAAGTTCGACTGGCAGCAGCACCACCAACAAACAAAAGCAGTCCAATGCGGTACACCGTTAACCCAATTCTGGGCGCCCACACGCTCCCGAAAAGTTTGTTGTTGCCTCTTGATCTAAAAACGAAAAATTACCTATGTATAGATCTCTCGGCAAGCAGCCAACAAACCTACAAATAGTGCAGATACACAGATCTGTTCAAGATAATAGAACTGGGAGATTTAGATATATTATAATTGAGTTTGGGCTAAACTTTAGTTGCTTTATGTTTAATCATTAGTTAGACCGGAGATGTGAATATCACAGGTCTGTAAAATAGAATTACTAGATTGTTATTAATCCCTGTATTTGTATAGTTTACATTTCACAGTTGTATTCATATATTTCCCTCCTTTTCTGTCAGATAAAAATGCTCTTGTCCATACATTTTCCTTTTATAACGGTACATTGAAGTCTCCTTAAACCCGGCTGAATTTGAAACAAGTTTAAACAAGCTTTAGTTCCTATTAATGTTTATTAATCTGACCACCACTGTGGGGGTACTGATTGTTGCTGTTTGCCCAGAATTTTCACACTATGCTGCACACCCTTCAGTTGCCTCCTTGCGTCTCCCGTTAGCTGCATTGACTCTTAACGCTTTGACGTTGATAAATGAATCATAAAAGCAGCGCAGTCAACGTCAGCCGGCAAAAGCAGACAGGCGCCAACGTCGCCCTGCTCTTTCTCTGGCTCTGCCCGCCACATCTCTATCTCTCTCTCTCACTCTCAGGTTGGTCATATGTTTGGCTGCGTTGCCGCCCACACACACTCGTGTAGTTTTGTTGTTGTCGCCAGCGTTTAATTTCCTCTTTCGTGTTGCTGTAATTCCAAATGCGTGAGATGCTTTGTTTTTGTTTCGTGCACTAATCGAAGCCACTCTTGTTATCGCATCGTATTTTTTACGACCCTCGATCGCAGGCGTGGGCCAAAGAGAACCGGAGTGGGTGAGAGCATACCTTGTGTACCGTTAATATTGGTTGGACATTGTACAGTGGAGCGCCCTTAGAAAAGACTCGGTTCTAAAATATTTCCTGCATTTCTACAATTAAAAGATTTCCAAGAGAAAAGGTAAAAGACGATTTTAAGCACTGTGCATCGTCTCAATTCTTCCCAGACATGCATGCTCTCTACGATTACGATTCTCCGCTCTCCTGTGGTTGGGTTGATAGGCGTTAATGGTTGTTGTCGTCTGGTCTGGGGGGCTTTTTGCCGGCTGCTCTAGTGGCAGTGACACTCACTGCTGAGCGGGAGAGACGGCGACGGACCGATGGAAAGCACTGAACGCTGAGCACAGGCAATGCCGACAGTCCGATTCAGTTCGCCGGACGGCCGATATTGAAAAATTTATAACTCTCGCCGTATTTCTGCTCTTCTGCAAGAGTCCCCCGAGAGTGAGTGGGTGTCTTAACCATTTCAAAAAAGCAAAACAAAATGTTTTTCGCATGCCAAAAATTCGAGAGCACACAATTTTGACGTGATCTTCACGAAGATGGCGTAAAAAAAATATTAAAGTGGCAAAGTTGTATAATTTTGTGCAGAATTCTGTGAAATACACGACGATATCTGTGTATATTTGGGAAATATATACAAACAATCTTTTCATTATCGGTTGTATGACAAATGTTAGGTTTTGCGAAACCTTATGACGCGATTTCAATAGGGCGACGAATAAAAAACGAAGTATATACATACATAGTAAGATAAGCTGCGCTGTATTTTTTCGCGATAGATAAGAGAAGAATGGAACTCAGGGAAATGCTCAGAGCATTGAATCATTTGAACAGAATTCCCGTTCTTAGTTCAATTACATGACTTCGATAAGACTACACAGGAGAAAATGTCATCTTAATTAGGAAAATGAGCGCTAAAGGATCATAAGAAAAATATCCTAATAAGGAAGGTTTAATATTCAATGTTATTATATTGTCTTATGGGTTACAACTCCCTTTTAAATATAACTCCTTAGTCTTAAGTGGAATATTAGGTGATAATGAATAAAAACAAAAGATTAATTTCATTCTGCATTCGACAGATTTGTTTTCGGTATTAAAATGAGAACCTTGTTATCTCTTGTATATTATTTAAACTAACGATATATCCATCTCCGACTCTCTTTCTCTGTTTCTTCACAGCTGTTTTCTGGCCTTAGAACAGCTGTGCATTAAAAGGCGCTAGACGTAGAGGCGGCGGAGGAAGCAGGAGACAAACAGAAGAGGTAGACGAAGCGGCAGACGGAGACGCAGAGGCAGAAGAAAACGGCATGTCCAGCGAGGAAGACAAACCGCCGGCGCCACCCGTGCGCCTCACCAGCAACCGAGGTGGTATCGAGCGATCTGCGGTTGGAGGTGTCGGCGGAGGCGGCGGCAGCGGCGATGTTCCGCCCGATATGCGTCCGCTGCCCAAGGGTGAGTACGATTCGAGCAGTTGTACGCATCATGTGGACACCGCTGGTCCGCTCAACCATGTGTTGCTTTCCCTTTTGCCCCACAGAACCCGACGATGCCGATCGCAAAAAGAAGACGCTCAAAAGCAAGATTAAAGGCTCCAAGCCATCGCACACGGACTCCAAGCCAAACATCTCATATCCCACGAACTTTGAGCACACGGTCCATGTGGGCTTTGATGCCGTGACAGGCGAGTTTACGGTGAGTTTGTCATTATGTTTAGTTCCGGATACCTTATGCCCGTGTTTTCTCGCCATTATGTTTATGGCTTGTCGTCTAAGAATAGCAAGTCGGACATTTTCGGTTCTCAATGCTTTTATGTCCTCCATTTGATAAGCTTTTTAAAAAAATATAAATATGCAGAAATTATTGTGATTTGCAAACGGTTTTAAGTTTAGCTCAACGACAAAACTAAAAGATTACAATCTTTGGATAGACTGAGATTTGCGGGATATTTATTACAATGCCTCTGTGAAGAATTAAAGATCATTCCTAAAAGTTGCAATAAAATATATTCTTTAAAGTCTTTAACTTCTAACTGAACTGCACTCGGTTTATCCAAGGATTTTCGTATTATCTATGCTTTCTTTTCGACGCTTTCCAGTTACATATATAAAGTACTCTTTAAACATATACATATCTGTACATACAATCTGTTGTCTCTCTATCTTTCTCTCGCGTTACATACATATGTGCTCTATACCGATTTTCTATTATCCATTATTATTTCAAGCTGCCAATGAAAGTAAGTAAACTCCACGACTAACGCCACGGAACTTGCCTTCATTATTTACTCAAAAAGTATTAAGTCTCCATTGTGTTCCTTTGTCTGTCCATTAGTCGATTCGGTGTTTGTTTCAAGTTCGATCGGTATTACTCATAGTTTACATTTCGTTCGATACGATCGTGTTCCTTTCATGTGTTTGTTATCTCACAATATTCTCCCTACACTAGTCCACACAACATAACACCGAACACCCCCCCACACACACTTACATACTTGCAAGATGGCTGAGCCTAGAATTTTTAAATGAAATGCTTTTAGTCGCTGGCTTTTTATATATCCCCAAAAAGCCCCATCGGAATTATGGTCCGTACATTGATGTCTCCAAAAGTCCCGAATTTACCCTTTCACCCTTCGCCTCTTCAATGTGCTCTCATATACCTGTGCTCCAGGACCCTATGCTTGCTCCGGAGATTACCATGTTTCTAATGGATTTGTTCTCCTTTTTGCAGGGAATGCCAGAGGCGTGGGCGCGTCTGCTGATGAACTCGAACATCAGCAAGCAGGAGCAGAAGAAGAATCCCCAGGCCGTGCTCGATGTGCTCAAGTGGTTTGATAATACAACCAAACAGAGGCCTAGTTCCAAGTACATGACAAATGCCATTACGACGCATTCAGGTGGGTAACTCGGCCTGTTCTTAAACCGAATAAGTGTATTAAGAGTGGTTATTACTTTTGGCAGGTTCATCGCTTAGCCGAGTCAGCAGCAGCAGTCCCAGCAGCACACCTACGGACTCGGAGCTCCATGGCTCTAACAGCGGTGGCAACCTAATCGGCGTGCAACTGGGCAGCATGACCCTAGGACCCAATGCCAATAATGTAGCTGTCGCTGGACAAATCCTGGGAAACCACTACCAGCAGCAGCAACAACAGCAGCAGCATCTCCTCCAGCAGCAGCAGCAGCAGCAGCAGCAGTTGCACCAGCACCACAACCAGCATCACATTGGCATCAGTCAGTCCCACTCGTACAACTTTGGCGGCCATACGGCCTCCTCATCCACATCGCAACATTCATCCGCCAACGAGGACGACATGCTAGGACCGCAGCATCCGCATCATCCGCAGCAACTGCAACAGCAGCTGCCGCCGCCTCCGCCGGTGGCCTCCAGGCCCGAGCGTACGAAATCCATCTATACGCGGCCCATCGAGGAGCTGCAGCCGGTGCCGCCAGCCATCAGTATGCCCATGCCAGCGGCTCCTGCGACCACGCCCACAACGCCGCTGCAGAATCATCGAGCGCCGGGTGGAATGGCAGCGCCGAATGCGTCGCCGTTAATGCATAGCAATGCGACGACGACGCTGGACAAGAATAAGAACAACGCAAGTGAGTATCGCTTTAGGATATGTGGATCCTAATTTAGTTCAAGAGCCTTGGCAGCAAGTTCAAAAGAAGGAAAGTTTAAAAGGGGAAAAGAAGGATAAGGGACTGACGGTTTATGGATGTAAATCGGTAATATATTCCTGTCTATATATCATATCGAATTTACAACCGTATTTAAACGTATATCTTTGTATATGAAGGATGTCAATTAAATATTTAAATAAAACCCAAACTGCTGCCAGGGCTTATAAGGGGAGGGGGCTTTGATTTGACGGTGAAAACTCCTCTTTGTTGTTGCCTTTTCGCTGTAACTAATGAACTCTTTGTGGTCGATAATGCTAATTAAATATTTAATGTATGTGTATTTTGGTATTTGTATCGCCTCTCTGTGTTCTGTTCTGTTTTGTTCTGCTTCTAATTGCTGCTAAATAAAAATAATAAAAACAACTGCAACGACGCCAGCTCCAACATCCCCAACAACCACAATAACAGCAGAAACAGAAGGCACCGATGCAACATCAACAACAACAACAACAACAACAACAACGGCAGCAGCAGCAACAATAACTGCTGCTGCTTCTCTTTTGTCTGCTACTAACCCTAGTTGTACTACCACTACTTCTACTACCACTGCTCCTGCTACTGCTACTGCTCCTGCTCCAGCAGCGCCGCGTGGTAGCCTCATCGAGGCAGCAACAGCCACCACTGCAACAGCAGAAACAGCTACAGCAGCCCCCACAGCAACAACGACTAATCATCATTCCTCTGCTTCCTCCTTTTCATCATTTCCATCGTTCCACGACGACGATGCCACGCACCTGCCACACGGCCTGCCTTCGATCCACTGTCCAACGCCGACGCCGACGTCTTCCGCCCGTAACTCGACCGTTCCGCTTCCTGTTGCTGTTCCCCTGCCGCCAATTATAACGCCCGCCACACCCACACCCGCGACCACTGGCTCATCAGATCTGTATACGCCAGACACGACGGCGGCAGCTGTCCCTCCGCCGGCGGCTGGTAATCAGATCGCTGTGCCACAGGCAGCATCGGCGGCTGCAGTGACGCCAAACACGCGAGCGGCCAATGCCAAGAAGAAGAAGATGTCCGATGAGGAGATCCTGGAGAAGCTACGCACCATCGTCTCCGTGGGCGATCCGAATCGCAAGTACACTAAGATGGAGAAGATCGGTCAGGGCGCCTCAGGCACTGTTTACACCGCGATTGAATCGTCGACGGGAATGGAGGTGGCCATCAAGCAAATGAATCTATCGCAGCAGCCCAAAAAGGAGCTAATCATCAACGAGATCCTTGTGATGCGGGAGAACAAGCACCCGAATGTTGTCAACTACCTGGACAGTTATCTAGTGTCCGAAGAGCTGTGGGTGGTAATGGAGTACCTACCCGGCGGCTCGCTCACGGACGTTGTTACGGAGACCTGCATGGATGAGGGCCAGATAGCGGCCGTATGCCGCGAGGTGCTGCAAGCCTTGGAGTTCCTCCACGCCAACCAGGTCATTCATAGGGACATCAAGAGTGACAACATCCTGCTGGGCCTCGACGGCTCCGTCAAGCTGACTGATTTCGGTTTCTGTGCGCAGATCTCGCCAGAGCAATCCAAACGCACAACGATGGTAGGCACGCCATACTGGATGGCGCCCGAGGTGGTTACCCGAAAGCAGTACGGACCCAAGGTGAGAATCTTGCCCCTTTTACGAATATATCAGCCCTATTTACTTACCCCGTCATGTTTTGTTTATCCGGCTGCAGGTTGACCTGTGGTCGCTGGGCATAATGGCCATCGAGATGGTCGAGGGTGAGCCGCCGTATTTGAACGAGAATCCGCTTAAAGCCTTGTACCTCATTGCCACCAATGGCAAGCCCGAGATTAAAGAAAAAGACAAGCTGTCCGCAGCATTTCAGGACTTCCTCGACCAGTGTCTGGAGGTGGAGGTGGAGCGGCGAGCCAGTGCAATGGACTTGCTGAAGGTGGGTCTTCTTTTAATACTTTTCGATAATAATGATATTTATAGCTTACTTTATTTTAAAGCGTAAAATTACTAGCTTTGTTTTACTAATAGTATATATCCTCTATACATTACAGCATCCGTTCCTGAAACTGGCCCGTCCATTGGCCAGTCTGACGCCCTTGATTATGGCCGCAAAGGAGGCCACCAAGGGCAACTGATTGACAACCAAGAAGAAGCCGCTTATTTAACCATTACTAATGAATTATTACTGCAGAAAACAACAAGAACAACAGCAACAACAACAACCACAATAGCTACAATAACAGTTATGCATATTGAACAGATGATGAATTAATGAATTAATGATTATGATTACTATTATTAATTATTTATATAAACGTATTATATACACACACACACACATATTATATTATATATATTCTAACAAAAACAAAACAAGAGAGAAACTGCATACAGCAACCGAGAGACACGCGTAGTTCAATTTACACAATTCGGTTATCTGATTTTTATACAAGCCCCGCAAGAAAGGAAGATATCACACTCACACCATCGAAAAAATATGTTTCCAACATTTGTTATACCAAAACATAAATTTAAATTTGTATTTGTACTTGTATAGACCCAAAATTTGTATCAAGCATTTTGAATGCTTATCCAAATTGTAAGCTTAAAGGGAGATCGATCATTCAAAGAAGAGAAAATAACAAAACACGTACATTATAGTTGTCAAGATTTATACATATACATTACAATTGGTAACTTTTGCATTTAAACAAAACGAAGGGAAATATACTTACATATTTTTACATTGTATAAAGCACGTTTAATTTCATTTATTACCCCATTCAATTTCTATAAGAAAGCTTAAAGAATGTACGAATAATGTATGAGAGAGAGGATGAACACACGGGAAACTTTGCTGTTACTAACCTAATATGACTTGGAGTATTATCGCTGATTTTAGTAAAAGTTTCATTTAGCTTTTATAAACTGCTTTATGTAATAAAAGTACTATATTTTTTATATGATTTTACATTTTTTCGTTTCTATTTTTTCGGCTGCTTTTTGTTGCTTCTTCTATTGCTGCTGCTGCTGCTTCTGAATTCTAGTGGAATTATGAAGCCCGCTATTTGCACTCAACCACAACTCCTTTACTCCAACCACTTCCACAACGCCCGCCCTTTTCTCACCTTTTTGTATGTCTGTGTATGTAGGATGTAAATCAAAAACAAATAAACATTTATCTGTAATAGAATTTACTATTTAGATACATATATAGAAGACACAAACTTGTATTTTTCAATTTACAACAACAATGCAATGGAACAACAAGAACAAAACTGTAGCAATTAATTAAAATATGATAATTGTAACTGGGGTGGGTCATGACAGATCCCCTCTACACTGTTCAATGAATTGGTTGGTAGAAGCCACTAAACATAACTAGAAAATAAATAATAGCGTGTAAAATTCGAAAGTGAACAATGAGAAAAGGGAAAGATAAATATAAAACCAGTTACTTTGTGCCTAACCGAAACCGAAAAAGGAAATCAATAAGAGCAACAGCAAGTAAATATTATACTAATACTAACTAGAAGTTGTAGCGTAAAATAGTGAATCGAAATTGTAGCATATATAGAGAGGGAGGAGGAGGCAGGAGCAGTCAACTAAAACACCAGCTAACATAGAAAGGGAGTATGAATGGGTGCGTGTATATTGAGGATGAAATAATTACATTTCTTTTAAATTATTTAAAAATTGTTCATGCTCAATTTGTGTTTTTTGTTGAAAGCATTTTCTCATTAATTTGTTATCCCAAAATATCTCATTCTCAAAAGAATCTGCTTTCTATTTGATTTCAAAATAAATCGGAATAAAAAATATATTTTTTATGTTTAAAACGGCTTAAAAATGTATAAATTAACCAAGCAGTGAAAGCCTGCATAATGATGGTATACCTGACCCTCATTTAAGATATAGATTAGTTGAGCCTTTCAGTTAACAGCGTGATTTAAACTAGGGATAACCGAAAATATAGAAATTAAATCGGTTATATGACGCAAAATATATTTTAAAGTCAATATTCTGCTTAAAATTTCTAATAAAAAAAAAGGATTCTTTCTCTGAATTATTTTATATTAAAAATTTCTATATGGTAATGTATACATTATTTGCGATTATATTTGCCGCGATATGTGTTGACTTTTCACCACAATATACATAAATCCCTAGTTTAAACACAAAATCACAAAAAGGATAAACTTTATACAAACGAGAGGAAAAAGATTTGTTTAAAACACTACAATGAGGGCATTATTTTCGATATTAGTTCCTAAAATACAAAAACATTTGCATACAAATCTGAACTTCTTCGATCAGAGAGAACAGATAAGCCAAATATTGTCTGGCATTGAAAACGAGATTATGGTACTTGTATTTATTTTTAGTCACTAGGAGACTCGGCTATAGTGCAGAAAGAATGTGTATTAAACAATAACGGTAGCGAGGAAGCGAACCGATGATGAATGGAGACATAAGTATATCTAGAAATAGAATTATGAAATTGCAAAAGCGAAAACACGAAACAAGATCAATATATATAAATATATATATATATATATATGAAAGACGCAACTCTAACATAACGTATAATGATCAATAAATATTTATGAATGAACACGAGACCTTTTAATTTTATTACTGTGTGTGGTTTATTCATTTAAAATATTAGAAGCTATAAAACTTCAGCTTATAAAGTATTATTTTAATTGTTATGATTAAATTGAATAGTGTTATTAGCAGCCAGCAACTACTTGTTGCGGCGTGTTGACTCAGAAGCTGTGGGTGGCGGCGGCGGGCCGCGCTTGTTGAGTTCCTCTAAAAAGCCCAGCACAATGGTGCTTCTTTCCTCCTCCATATGATCCAGGACCAAGTAGCTATAAGTTATTATATTTTTAACTGCATTTAGTATTTATTTAAATAATTTGATGCTTACCGCTTGTCGTTCTTGAGTATGTCCTGGATTTCCTTGAGATGGTTGGGGTTTTCCTTGATGAGATCGCTGCTCTTGTGGTTTATGAATTTGCACTCCTGCAATAGCTCTCGCAGCGATGTCTTCGCCGTCATGGTCTTATCCTTGATGTAATCGCGAAACTCACGTTCGCCCTTGTCCGAATTATATTTGAGATATCGCGGATCCTCCTTAATTAGCTTCTTGATCTCCTTCCAGGTGCTGGTCAGCTGAAGGGTGCTAATCTCGTCCAGCATTTCGCGGAACCGTTCGCGTTTCTTCTTCATCAGATTGTCAATGTGCTCATTGAATTTCCTAAATTTGTGGATTGTTAATGGTTGCGAATATTAAATAATTTACGGTATATCCTTACCGCTCTCGATCGTCCCTATCGAGTGTTTCGATCAGCTCCCAGCGATGATCCTTCCGAAGCTGCCGCTTCACCTCCTTCCAGGTGAAGTCCGGCGTCCGTACCAGATCCGTCAGCAGTGCCGTGAAGTGGCCAATGCACTCCTCGCGCATATGATGCTCGCGCTCCTTGTCCCGATCCCTCAGATGCCCGGCTAAAGTGCGCTGCACCTCCTTTTCCCGCTCCCTAATACTCTGCTCTGCCCTCAGCTTCTTCTCCCGCTCCTTCTGCTTCTGCTCGGCCTCGTCTTCCCGTTGCCTGGCCAGCTCGCTGTCTTCGCTGCCTGCTCGCTCTTCCCGATCGGAGTCCTCGCCGTGCTCTCCCTCCTCCTGCGGACAAAATAAACATTTAAATGAAGATTCTATGTATTTTAAAGTCGTTTGTTACCAGAGAATCCCTTTTCTTGCTCTTCTCCGGTTTGGCCTTTTCCTCTTTGTCCTTCTCCTTGGATGATTTGCGTTCGCGGTCCTTGTCCCTTGAACGACTGCGACCGCGGTCCTTGCGGCCTTTGTCCTTCTCCCTCTCCTTGTCTTTATCCTTGTCCTTTTCCTTATCCTTGTCCTTGTCCTTATCCTTTTCCCTATCCCTGCGATCGGACTTGCGTTCGCGGTGCCTTTCCCGTTCCCTTTGCTCCCGCATCTCCCGCTCCTTCCGCTTCTCCTCCTTCATGATGTGCAGATAGTCCTCAAAATACTCCTCCCGGTACATGGAGTCCACAGCTCGGTATCGGGAGTCCGACTCAAACTTCTTCTTGATGTCATACCACCTGGTGTGGCGCTCAATGTCGTGTCGTTCTCGCAGCATGTCCAGAAAGTCCTTGCGGATCTAGAGTGTGTGATTTTGTGTGTGAAAGGAATATATTGACATGACAGCCATGCGGAAGAGAAGAGAAATGCCACAAAGAGATCGAATTAGAAATCTGGCATTGATGCGTACTTCACTTAACATTCTACCACTTAAATATCGAACTTAGAGCTTAGAGCTACGTGTTTTAAGACTACTAAGAACATAGTTACACGATGTTTGAGTTCCTGAAAGAGAACGGTTAGCGGTCAGATACGTAACTGAAACAGAACATTGGATTAGCTCAGGTCCTGCTAGTTTTCGAGAGGAGTGGATGTGCAAGGGCGAAAACAGACTGAAATCGGAAGCACAGGGACAGGTAATCTTCGAAGGCAAAGTAAATTATATAATAAGAGTGAAACAGAAAATAAATGAATACTAAAGGTGCTAGAAATAAGCGCTACTTGGGGCGAAGTGGAGTACTCATTCTCTGAAAGCGGACACATTTTTTCCATCTCCACTCCTCTCTCCATCAATTAACAGCAGGCCTTTGGGTTGTTATAAACTTCGGGGCAGGCCGAAGCGTACAATACAATAGTCAGTAAATCTATAGTAAACATACAATATTCAATAAAGAGAATCTTTCAGCGACTTTAGGCCGCTGCCTGCTAGACCTGCAAGGGCAAAGATTGTGGTGAGTCTTGTTAGGAGAATGGTTCACCTCACAGCTCTTTGGTCTATGCAGGTCCGGTATATGGGCCGGGTTCGGTTCCTTGGGCTTGCCTCTGTCAGGTGACAGGTGACAGGTGAAACTGCCGAGTGTTCTTTTTATTATTTGTAAACAAAACGAAAATAGTGGGTTAATTAAAATTAAGTATTATTCATACTGTTTGCTCAGCGCCGCAGACACCTGCACACGAATTGCTGTCGCTCTCTGGATCTCTGGACCGATCACTCTTCTGTCTGTCTGTCTCCGGCTGACTCCTCCCCTCCTTGGCATCCATCCATCCGAGAGCCCAAACGCGACCATCAAAACTCATCAATCATGATCTTCCTCCAAATGCCAATTATGCACACATCGTCACATTATCATCTTTCTCTTCATCACAACATCGCGCACATCACATCCGAGAATTGTGGGGGCGACGTGGGGCGTGTGGGCCGGGAAGTGGAAATCACACCAACAATTATCAGGTAAAAACTTCTCGATAATTGATTTAATTGTTTTTAATACTTTTTGACTGATACTGTTTTTTTTTTTTGTTCCAAATTTGTTTCTTATTGCAGAAAAACAAATTTTTAATGTTTGTTGCATTTGAATGTAACTCAAGTAACTCACCACACTGATTGCAAGCGTGTGCGTGGTCAATTCAAGATCAGTGGACGACGACGAATGATGATGAACAGACGACGGACGACGGGCGGCGGACGGCGGGCGGTGGGCTGAGGGTTGCTGAGAACGATGAGGTACTTGTACAGGTTGGTTGCCTGGTTGTCGATGCTGTTGTTGCTGTTGTGTATTTTGGTGTGTTGGGTGGTGGTGGTGGTGCATTTGTGCTGTAACCTGTTAGCTAGTGGCTAAATATCGGGGTGGCAAACCACCGGGAACCCAACACGTTCGTTCAGGGGGATTCAGATTCAGATTCGGTATCGGTTTCATTTTCATTTTCAGTTTCAGTTTGGTTTGATTCACACGTTGTTTATGGTTTAAAAGTTAACAGAAAATCAATCACATTATGTAAATACGTTTGGCATACGGGTGTAAATTATTAAATACAGTTTATAAAGATATATGCATATATATGTTTAAATATCGAGATACGTAAGGAGGATGGGATTGGGGCGTCAGCATGCTCTAGGCCTACCTGCTCTTTTTTCAGCAACTTGTCCTCCTTTTCCCGCCGGCGCACCTCCACGATGTACTCGTTGAAGAGGCTCTCCCGCTCGCGTACCTTCTCGATAGCGCGATATCGCTCGTCCTTGGCGTTCTTCTGGCTGAACTCCGAGAACGAAGATCTGCAAAGAATATTATTATTATTAAAAAATAAAGTTCTTCATATTGTATCAAGTTTAACACTTACTTTCCATGTAGCCTGGCCTCTTCCATGAGGCTGCGGAAGTCTTCCCTCTTTTGCCGCATCTTGTTCCGCTTCTCCTTGCGCTCCTCCTCGGCCCGATCCTTGACATACTTTTCAAATACCTGTTTGCGTTCCTTCGATGTCAGCAGCAGATACCGTGGATCGAACACGATCTTGTGCAGCTCCTTCTCCCAAGTGCTGAATGCTGAAACGTCCTTCTCCCTCAGCATCTCCTTGAACTGAGTAACCCGCATCTCCAACGGCACCAGTGCCCGCTCCTTGGCCGCCCGCTGTTCCGCCTCCAGAGCGGCATCCTCGGCTCGCTTTGACTTTGAAACTGATAGAACGAAATTTATAATAGATATTATCATGATTTTATATTTAAGAGCTTACTCATTCGCACTCGCTTGGTGGGCACCTCCTCCACACTGGACTCCGACTCTGTGCGTATCTTGATCACTTCGTCGTCGTCGTCGTCATCCGGCTCCACTCGCTGCACTTGTTGTTGCTGCTGTTGGGCTTGTGTTTGAGCCTGTGCCTGGTCCTGGGCCACCTCCTCGGTGGATTTCTGTTCTGCCTCGGCTGTTTTCTCCTGCGGCGTCTTCAGCTGCTCGGGCCTCTCGTTGACGGCCTTGTCGACATCCTCGCGGTTCATTAGATCCTCGGGACGATCCCAAACCGAAGTTCTGGTCGAGGGATTGTAGAAAAAGACGCGGGCATCTCCTGTCCACACAACACACCAAGGTGTGCCAGCGATTGGGGTACTTGTCACCGGTCGACTCTTGTCCGTCTGCTTGGCCGTGGCCGCCGCCTTCTTCTGCTCCTCTTCCTTCTTTCGCTTCTCCTCAGCCGCCTTCTTGGCTTCCTTTTCTAGAGCGGCAGCCTGTGCCGCCTTTGTATTCTCTGAATTCGCCTTCATTGCAGCGGCTGCGGCTGCATAAGCTGCATGCGGATCAAATCCTGGAGGTGCTGTGCCCGGCGGCAGGTGCATCATCGGATTGGGTAGCAGGTGGGGCGGCAGTCCGGTCGGGGCAGTTGCCACTGCAGGCGCCACCCCTGAATGGGCGGCCATTCGAGCGGCCTCCATGTCTCGCAAGGCTTGCGGCTTATCCCAAACGCTCTCACCTCGCCCGGCATGGAAATAGTAGGGCCTGCCATCCGGGGCTCGGTGTTCCGACCACTCGGCAGCCCGAGCTATAACCGCCGGATCGATGACACCAGGCTTGATGATCAGCGTCTTGGCGGGCTTATCCTGTCCCCCAGGAGGCCCGTGCATGTGTTGCTGCTGCTGCCAGGGCGGTATGCCTACACCCCAGGGTGCTCCGGCGGGAGCTGCTCCCCCTGGAAACCCGTAAGCCGGCGGCGGCATGCAGAACGGTGGCTGTCCGAATCCAGGAGGCGGCTGCATTCCAGGCGGCTGGAACATAGGCGGAGGCTGTTGACGCACATTGGGCGGCGGCTGGGAGAGCAGAGGTGCAGCGGCATTTGGCGGGGGCTGGCTCATCAAATGCGGAGGCGGTTGCGAAGTGAGATGAGACACCGCAGGCACCTCTCCCGGGGGCTCGGTGCTTTTCGGCTCCGCCTTGGCGGCCTGTGCAGGTCGCTTGGCCATCTCCTCCACCTCGGCCTGGGTCATGATCTTGACATTGGGACCCTCGGGACGCGTCCAGGTGGTTTCCCTGGTCACTGCATGGTAGTAGTAGGAGCGGTCATCCCCCGCTTTGGTCTCCACCCAGATTTCTGGCGGTCCTGCGATCACACCATTCACTCCAGGCGGCGGCTGTTGCTGGCTTAGTGGCGGCTGCAGCTGCTGCTGCTGCTGGAGCGCCTGCTGTTGCTGTGGCTGATGCAGCGCCTGCTGCTGTGCTGTATGCTCCCCAATGGGACGCCCGCTGAATGCATTAAACGGTTTGCTCCTGAAAATAGGTCAAGGATGTCACTGTTTTTCGTTCTAGTTGTATAAAATCCTTGATTACGCACCATTGGGCCTCGTTGGGTTTTTCCTGGGCTATAGCAACGCCATTATTAGGGGTGGCCGCCTCCTGGCCACCATCGCCACTGCCACTTCCATTTGCATTTCCATTGAGACTTACACCTGGCGGAGGCGATTGGTTCGCCTCCAGCTTGTTATTCGGCGACTTGGTAAGTTCGCTTTCCATGCTTTCATCTATGTTGGCTTCCATTTCATCTAGTTTTCACTTAACGCTTTGCATTTAGAAAATTTTCCGAAATTTTCTGCAATTTTCTGCCGCTAGAGATGTAAATAAAACCAAGATTGCTTGATTGTTGGGTTATCGAATGGCAGCCAAGTGGCAACCATGGTAGCGTTGCCAGACTCAGAATCGATATGTCTTCATCTCGATTCGCCGTCTGGTCACACCGCGGCTTGATAAACACGTGCAGGGCGGCTTGTTGCAATGGGCAAAATCCGGAAAGTAAAAACACGGACGCCCTCCGGCGTGGAGACCTCAGAGGATCTGGAGAACGCACTTGACCATGGGACCGAGGAGGAGGCAACGGGCTGCGGGCCCATCGAGGCGATCTGTGTGCACCTGCAGCGGCCGGATGTGGAAGACAAGCTGAACGGACTGCATTCCTTTGCTGTTTTGGCACTGCGCAAGGAAAAGGTGCGGGAGATCTGTGAAAGCGACCTGGTCAGGATTGCGGCCCCCCTGCTGTGCGACAAGGAGCCAGCTATTCGAGATGCGGCAGCCGGGGCTTTTCGGAATCTTTCTGTGTTTGGATCGGAGGTGTGCGACTTTCTCGTGGACAACGACATATTAACGGCACTCCTGTCACTTTTGCTGGACTACGATCTGACCAAAAATGGCTTTGACAGCGAGATCCTTTCGGACATCTTCCTGCAGGCTGTGCATTTGCTCCGTAATCTGTGCGAGAGCTCACCGACGGCCACGGAAGCGTTCAACCAGGCAAACCTCCTTCCCAGGCTTCTCTTGTGCCTGGATTACAAGAAGTTTGGCCTAGACATTGCCCTCTCAGTAGCCCAGCTGGTTCTAGTGGTGTCCGAGAATAACTCTAGCTCCTGGAACCTTCTGGCCAACGCTAGTATTCTGCCGGAGCTGCTTAATGTTCCGGCTGAGAGCCACGGACAGCTCTACCTCAACGCCCTGGCCGCTGGTATTCTCTGCAATGTACCCGCCTGCGCGGCGGCTCACACCCGAGAGATCCTGACTAGTTTGAACCAACTGCTGACCATCGATACGCAGGCCCAGCTGATTGGATGCAAATCTGAGATTCAGACTGCCAAGTCTAAAAACGAAGCTCCCGTGCTGGAGATATCCATGGAAACGGAGGAGCTCACTGAAGCTCAGAGCGTCAATCCCCCCAAACAAAATGAGAGCGAAGGAGAGGAGACGTTGAAGAACCTGGAGCACTTGCTGGACGCTCAGCGTCTGGTGGCGGAAATCATCACAAACCTGGGCTCCAGCGACGACCAAAGCGAATGGGGCTCGGACAGCAATCAATCGGAGACGGAGAGTGTGGCGGACTACGAGATGGAGGAGGATGCAGCAGATAGTGGAGCTGGGGGATTGCCCGCCAACTTCTTGGAGACCATTAAAGAGAACCAAGTGGTACAGAAGCTGTGGGAAAAAGCTCAGCCTTTAGATCCTTCCGTAGAGAAGCTTCTTGATCAACAAGAGAGTATTCGTGAAAAGATGGCAAAGATGCGAGTGTCCTACCTCATTTGCCTGCAGAATCTATGCAATGTGCTGACTGCCGAAAATTTGGGTGGCTACGACGACATCTACAACATGTGGATGAATCTGGGCCAGCAGGCCTTCAAGGGAACCGAGGACGCGGCTGTCATGGAGGCCATAACCTCGCTGATGCGCTCCTCACTGACCTTGCTAAAGTCTCGGCGGGATCTCTTTAGCCAGATGACCGAGAACGACCTGAACATGATCATCGAGGGCGCCAGCAAATGCACGGTGATGGACATTCGAGTAAACTGGAACCGGATGCTTGGCACCTTGGGTTCCCTGCTCTCAGAGTCACTCGTCAAGGCCATTGTGCTCTTCCTGTTGAATTCATGCGCTAGCGAGGAGGACTTATGGGCCCTTTCCGAAGGATTGGATGCCCTCATGGACATATTTGCCGTGGACGATTGGCCGCAGATCATCGCAGAGCTGCAAATGTGCGAGCGTGTCCAGGCGTTGGAGGAGCTTTTCAAATCTAAGCTGCGCCAACAGAAACGCGAGCTCAAAGAGCGAAAAGCTACTATTTATACAGTAAAAACTAATTTTTCACGCTTTGTTTCGTATCTAAACAAGAACTGTAAACAATAAAATTAACTTACCGAAAATAAGTAACATCAAGTGTTTAGCTCTATCGAGGAAGTTGACTATTGAATTATTTCTTGGAATCTTAGAGCCTGAAAATGGATCTCCTGAAACCTATGTTTGGAAGATGTTCAACTTTATAAGTTTTTATTGTTGGGCTTCGAACGTTAAGAAATTTCTTATATTTCCATATCTTTGTGTTTTCTAAAACTGTTTATAGCAATTTCGTTATGTGTACAGTCTTTGAAATATACCGATTTCATGGATTAAAGGCTAGACTAGTTCATTTTGGAAAAACATCTTTTAATACGCCATGAATTCTGGTTGGATAAGGTTGTTCCTAGGCAGTCTCCTTATGGTGGGATTAGTCATCCAGGAAAATACGACAGAGGCTAATACTACAGCAGCACCAACACCGAACGGAGCACAGAACGTCAGTGAGGCGACAACACCACAGGATAATCCAAAAGAAAACAATGCTGGCGAAAATGAAGACTATTGTGATCCCTCGTTGTGTTTAAATGGCAAACGTCATGTCGCCTGCTATGCTTCAACCGTGAGTATCAAATCTTTAATTTCGATGATTATAATTATTAAAATTATGTAGATAAAGTTGTTGCCTATTCAAGAAACTTGGATTATAATTGGGAAATATTTAACAAAAAACTGTGTATTTAATTTACAATTTGTAAAAATCTAAACCATCACAAAGGCAATAAAAATGTGTCATTAGGTTTAACTATATTTTTTACGCCTTAATATAAAGTACATTTTTTACAGTTTACATAAGTTTAAGCGTTTTTATCTTTTAAATTCTAGAATACATCGTTGTTTATTTTTTACGCTTGACTTGCGACGTCAGTAAGAACTTTAATGGAATAGTTTTACAATTTTTAAGCTAATTTGTTCTGGGGTGCCAATTTTTCAAAGGAGACTACATTGTATTAATAGTACTATTTCATATTACTACTGCAGTTATTAAACATTATTTTTATATGTCTTAAGGAACTCCACGAAAGATGTTCGTTGGACGCTGAGCTTGTAACAATAACTGACAAGCTGCGGACTTTTATAACTCATGGCTTCAACCAGCTGCCAGACACTGCTGGAGGAAATAATACTACCCCCATGGCCACCCTAACATGGGACTCGGAGCTATCACATCTGGCCGAGTACAATGTGAAAAAATGTTTGTATGAAGCAGACGATTGCGTGAACACCAAGAAGTACAAACATGTCGCTCAGATCATTGGTTATCGCGGCTTAAAAAGAAACCTTACGAATTTAGAGGACATCCTAGGTGATATCGGAAATGGCTGGCTGTGGACCAGATCTTCTAGCTCAATGGCAGACACGATAAATGAAGTCGATGCAATGGCCAAGTAAGATTGTTTTCAATAAATAAAATAAAAAACTGTAAACATTTTTACCAGGCCGCCCAAACAAAACTTGCTGCAGATGGTAGTCGAAAACGCCAAGTATGTGGGTTGCGCTGTCCTCCAGCAGTCCCGCAACGGATGGTTCCAGACCTTCTTCACCTGCAACTTTGATGTTGCCCCTACAAAGGGTGCTCCCACTAGCAAGGCTGCAAGAACAAGGCATAAATTCAATTACTACAGCAGCCAACTGGAAAATAGATCCAAAATTCAGGGTAGAAGTGGTACCCAACTCACGGATGGGGGTGAGGCAATATCAGCGATAGGAGATGGAAATACTGGAGGAGCCCCACCAGATAAAGCTAAAAAAAAAACCACAGAGGGAGCAACAACCCAAGCGTCATATTTAGATAAATCAACACTACAGAAAAAATTTGCTAGGTTCCTGAAGTTGATGAAAAAGGCAAAGTTAAATCGTGAACAGCGAAATATCGTGGTGATAACCAGCAACCATGAGATCGAAGATACTGATTTGCCAGAAACTGCAAATAACGAGGGATAGCTCATAGGAATGGGTCGATATCCCTTAGGTTTAATAGTTTCCTACAATTCAAGTGATAAACTAGATGAAAAATTGCAATTGCAATAAACGATTGTGTTTAAATT
This sequence comes from Drosophila truncata, assembly GCA_008042515.1. Taxonomy (NCBI): domain Eukaryota; kingdom Metazoa; phylum Arthropoda; class Insecta; order Diptera; family Drosophilidae; genus Drosophila; species Drosophila truncata. The sequence goes on from VNJQ01007977.1 coordinate 588,665, forward strand.
CACGGCTTTATAACAATAATAAATTTAGTTTCCTATTTTAGTTGTAACTTAAGATATTTTCGTATTTATTAAATTGGAAAATAATTTCATTAATAGTGCTTTTCCTTTGTGGAAATAAATATTTATTTTGTACCTTAAATAGTCAAAGTACTACGTCTTAAGCTGCATTGATTTCCATATTGGGTTTATGCGTTGACACCCCTCGCGCAGGTGATTCAGCAAGGCTGCGATGCTTCCCTCGACGGAAGTGGTGGACCCAAGCATGCCTGCCCTCCGGCAGCCGGCGACATGTCGCCCGTATCGCCATTTCGTCTTAAATAACTTGTTGCAGTGTTCACACATCAGACTTTCGCCCTCCTCATCCCCCTCGTCGTCCTCGCCACCGGAACCGGCTTTATCCGGCCTTGCCACAGGCCTTTTGGGACTCGCCCACTTGGGCTCCGGCTTGATGAGCAGTTGCGTTTTGTTCTTCCGCTGCAGATCCTCTTGGTGGTTGTAGCGAATGTGGTTCAAAATCTTGGACGTACTTGTCTTTGTACGATCGCAGAGCGTGCACTTAAGATAGGAGCGATAGGGCAGATGCTTGAAGCAATGCTTTTGCAGCTGCGACCGCCGGGTGGTTGGCTGCACCTCGCGGCACTGCAGGCACATGGCCTTGCGGCCCGGCTCGAGAATCTTGAAGCTGTTCTCGATGATGTGCTCGAAGTCGTGCTTCTTGAACACGTGCGCCCGCCATTCATCCATCGAGGCGATCTCCTTGCCGCACTTGGGGCATAAATACGAGATGAGCTTGGTCAGTCCATTGGTGGACACCTCCGTATCGGAGTCCCGCGTAGGCGTCGTTGACAGCCGACGGCGCTTAGCCGGCTGCACCTGTGTGCCCGATGTGTTCATTTCCTTCCTCAGCTGGGCTACCTCCTCCTTGCCAAGTGCATCGATTTCGATGATCACCATCTCCTGATTCTCCTCCTGCGCCTGGGCCACCGGTGCCGCTGCTTCTTCCTTCTTTTCATCTTCATTAGCTTTTTCGGGATATTCTTTATCTTCGAAAAACTCTTGACACAGTGCATCCAAATCCGCCTCATATTTGGGCGCCTTCTCCTCCTCCTTGCGCAAAATGTCCTCGTAGGCATTCAGACACCTGTCCAGGTTCTGTTCGCTGGCATTGGAGTTGTTTGTGGTCTTAGTCGCAGCTGGTGGTGATTGAGTTGTCGGCTTTTCCATCTCCGCTTGCAGGTCAATGTCCATGAGTGCCTTTTGCAGAAGATCTTTGCGTTTTTTGGTTGGGACATTTAATCTTGGACGTCCACGTAGTGCCCTCTTGACCACTACGGGCTTCTCCACATTTCCTGGATTTACAGAATTCGTGGCGGCGGCTGTGGAAGGTTTTTGCTCCTGCTGTTGTTGTCGCTTCATTTGGCGCAGTTTGTTCTCGTACTTTTCGATCTCCCGCATGTGGGTGTCCATGAGGTGGACGTTCAGTGCCCTGCGCCTCGTGTAGGCCATGCGGCAATGCACGCAACGGTAGGTCTCACTGTGCTCCAGATGCATGAAGTAGTGGTACTGCAGCAGGGCGATTGTGTTGTGGGCGTTCTCCACCCATTTGAAGCACAGCTGGCACTCATGGAAGCGCTCGTCGATTTGGATAAAGTTAAAGTCCGAGTATGTCTTCTTTAGGTAGTCATGTTTCTGTATGTGATGCAAAAATTCCATTAAAAGAGGCGACTTTGGGGGTTTTGGGGAGTCTCCAACTTGCCGTATTGAGATGCTGACGCCACTCGGCTTGCGTTCGAAAGGCTTTGCCGCACTCCGGACATATATAGACCATGTGCGCCTCAAGGCGTGCATTTAGCCGGCTCTGCTCATCCGTTAGAGACACGTTCTTCGACATTTTTAGAAAAATTGAACAACTTTTCAAAATATAAACAATTTAAAGTGTTTTGTTAGTTATCGACTGGAGATGAGCCATCGGTGATAAGACAAAAGCAACTTGTTTTGAGGTCGCATCGGTCTCGATAACTACATGCAGTCATATTATCGGGCAAGCAGCTCATCTCTAGCACGCCAGACTTTCCTGCCCGCGACTCTCTGCTTGACTTGGAAAATATATCAAAATAGTGCTAAGGAAGTCGTTTTAATTTACTATTACGCCGAATAATTAAGAAGGACTTGCCATGTCGTCCGCAGCCAAGCCGGCGGTATGTTGCATCCGTCTCTGTTTTAGCGCCAAGGTTTCATCTAAGCACTTGACTTGTTTTCTCTTCACAGACGAGCCCTGCCAGCGGGAGCTCCACGTCTGCAGCTGCTGCCGTCGCAGCCGCTACCTCAGCGTCAGCATCAGCATCAGCCGCGGCGTCGTCCTCCAATGTGCAGGAGTTCAAGATCCGGGTGCCCAAGATGCGCAAGAAGCATCATGTGATGCGGTTCAACGCCACCCTGAATGTGGATTTCGCCCAGTGGCGTAATGTGAAACTGGAGCGGGAGAACAACATGAAGGAGTTCCGGGGCATGGACGAGGATCAGCCCAAATTCGGTGCCGGATCTGAGTATAATCGGGATCAGCGAGAGGAGGCGCGTCGCAAGAAGTTCGGGATTATTGCCCGGAAATACCGTCCAGAGGCCCAACCTTGGATCCTGAAAGTCGGCGGTAAGACAGGCAAGAAGTTCAAGGGCATCCGGGAGGGGGGCGTTGGCGAAAATGCTGCCTTTTACGTATTCACCCATGCTCCGGACGGAGCCATCGAGGCATATCCCCTGAACGAGTGGTACAATTTCCAGCCTATCCAGCGCTATAAGTCCCTGTCGGCAGAGGAGGCTGAACAGGAGTTTGGGCGACGCAAGAAGGTGATGAACTACTTCTCGCTCATGTTGCGGAAGCGACTGCGCGGCGACGAGGAAGAGGAACAGGATCCAGAGGAGGCCAAGCTACTGAAGGCGGCAACCAAAAAGTCCAAAGAGCTAAAGATCACCGACATGGACGAATGGATCGATTCCGAGGACGAGTCCGACTCGGAGGACGAGGAGGATAAGAAGAAGAAGGAGCCCGAGGACAGCGATGATGACAAGACCAAGGGCAAGGGCAAGGCCAAGGGCAAGAAGGGAGCGGAAAAGAAAAAGAAGAAGCGAGACGTAGATGATGAGGCCTTCGAGGAGTCTGATGATGGCGACGAGGAGGGCAGGGAAATGGACTACGACACCAGCTCCAGCGAAGAGTAAGTTAAACTAATCACGTCTGCCTTGATTTTTATTTCCACTTCGATTTGGTCGGTGGCAGGGCTTACGATTTCAGTTCAGTCATCAAAACCGACCTGAACAGTTAACATCTCCTTGTGAATTGTGAATTGTGAATTGTGAACTGATTTTGATTTTTTTTCGTCTGTAGCGAACCGGATCCGGAAGCCAAGGTAGACAAAGACATGAAGAGCGTGGCCGAGGAGGACGCACTGCGGAAGCTCCTCACCTCTGACGAGGAGGAGGAGGAAGAGAAAAAGTCAGACGAATCGGACAAGGAAGACGGCGATGGCGAGAAGAAAAAGAAGGAAAAGGGCAAAGAAGATGCCGCCAAGGACAAAAATAAAAAGAAGAAACAAGCTAGGGACGACAAGAAGGGCAAGTCGAATGGTAGCGGCGATTCCTCAGACACAGACTTTAGCTCCGACAGCACGGACTCTGAGGACGATCTGAGCAATGGCCCGCCCAAAAAGAAGCCCGCCTCCAAGGACAAAGACAAGGAGAAGGAGAAGGACAAGGAGAGCGCCGCTACCAGCAGCAAGGCTTCCACTAGCAGCAGCAGCAATGCCAACAAATCGCGTTCGGCCACTCCCACTCCCTCAACAGACGCTAGCAAACGCAAGCTGAACAGTCTGCCCAGCGACCTCACCGGTTCGGACACCAGCAACAGCCCCACCAGCACACCGGCTAAGAAGCCCAAGAACGAAATAAGCAACTCGCTGCCCACATCCTTTTCCGGCACTAAAGTAGAGTGAGTACAGCGTACCCATCGTTTCCTCTGAGCTTCTTTTAATTTTTCTTATCACTTCTTGCAGGGACTACGGCATTACCGAGGAGGCAGTGCGTCGCTATCTCAAACGCAAGCCTCTGACCGCTACCGAGCTGCTCACCAAGTTCAAAAACAAGAAGACTGGCGTCTCGAGCGACCGTTTGGTTGAGACCATGACGAAAATTCTAAAGAAGATTAATCCCGTCAAGCACACCATTCAGGGGAAGATGTATCTCTGGATTAAGTAGTCAGCGCAGACATGTGATTTTAATAATTGTGTAATCCAAAATGCATTATGTTTCTGCAAGAGCAAAAATAAACAAATAGCTATTGAAATCAAGTTATACTTATTTTTATTTTAATATAATTAAATCAAGGTTAGCCTAAAATAAAGTATTTAAGTTATTTCCTTAAGTCACCTTAGCGGGCAAACATTTTTTAAAAACAGCTGTTATTCTAGAGACCGTAGTTGGGGCCAATCAAACTTCGATATTTTAATTACCAAAATGCAAAAACATCGACATTGCGAGATAAAAATGCGATACATCGACAATTTTCAAAAATATCGTTAGTGTCATCGATGTTGTTGCAGCTCTAACGTTCGGGTGGATGTAAATTGTAATATCCCAATAATTAGCAAGTGAGCCAAAAAGTGTTCGTTTTTCCCTTATCGTGACGACTGTCATGCCCAGGTGGTAACATAGAGAAGATTCCGTTGATTACCGGACAAGGAGCAAAGGCATCCCCGCTTGCCGGAGCAGGTCAAAACAAAGTACAACGCAATTCCACTGCGATGGCGACGAGTGGGGAGGCGAGCGAGTGTTGAAGAAAAAATCGGATTGGATATAGTGAATCTGCCAGAAAGGGAACAGAAGTACCAGCCAAGAGCAGTGCGCGAACCATCAGCAAGTAAGTTTACAGTGAGTGTACGTGAAAATGGTTGGGGAAAACACGGGAAATCGCTCTCAGCTGCTTTGTTGTTGTGTTAATTAAACGCATACACAGGAGCACCCACACACACATGCACATGTCCCAGCAGATACGCCTGAAAAAAGCATAACAAAAGCGAATTTACGAAATTGAAGTACATTAACTTCTAGCTGCTGCTCTCAATTGGGCTACGCTTTATTCGTTTATCCTTTGGCGCGTTTCACCTGTTACCCGCGGGGCGTTTTCTACATATTTATACGTTCATATAAATAAACATACATTCTTACAAAAAGAAAACCTTGAATAATCCCCCCCCCCCTTTTGTGGTGCCTTGTAAAGTTCAAGGTGTGCATGTGCGTGTGTGTGGGCGGGAGCTGCGTGTGTGCGGTGGTGTGTAATTTGATATAACGGCGCCTTCTAAACAAAGCGAATTAACGAAAAATTTTTAAAAATATTTTGCAGGGATTTCGTAGGATATTATCAATACTATTCAATAATTTAAATATGTAAATAAAATTATAAACGGATATCTTTAAATTCAAAGTGTTAGCCCTAACCGGATATTGAAAGGAATTAAAGTAGAAATTCTTAATATTTGGTTATTTATTTGTAAATTTAAACGATTTTTAAAGGTTTTTTCACAGCACATCATATTGTCTATAATATTGCAGTTTTTAGCTGCAAGAAAAAGTTAATTGTTTAATTTTAAACAGTTTTAGTTTTAGTTATGGTTTGCAAAAGATATTCTGAATTTTATAAAAAAAAAACTAACTAGGCCAAACCGATTAGGTTTAGGGCTTAAAGTAATCCTCTTATCTCTTATCAACAAAGAAACAGATCATAAATGATTACTCATTAATTCGCAGGTTAAATAAGAAAACCAAATGCAATTTCTGTAATTAACGAAATAAAACAATACTTTTCAATTTATTTACTACTCTTCAATTGATATTGATATAAATTTAAATTTGAGGGGAAACCCCGCAAACGTTATGGTTCATTTTAGACTGTAGACTGTGTAAGAGTTTCAGCATAAATTACAAATTGCCTTCTAAAATTGTAAGGATATTCAAGAGGTTCTGTTTTTCGCAGGTAAAATTCCTGTATCAATCGGGGATTGAAATTCTATCAGACGCACGCGCCTTTACAGATTGAATTTCGCATCGGAATATTTAGCCCTGTGTGTCGTCGGCCTCCTCCCCATTTTATTGTTTACCCATCCAATAAAAACAAAGTCACGTTCTCATTAAAGTCGCTGCTGGTTCGCTTGTCTATCGATGTGCTAATGCCTGGTGACGTTTTTTTCTTTGTTAGCCAGCGAATTTAATACACATTTTTGTGGCATATTTGCACACAGCACCTAGGGGTGTGTGTGCGTGTGGTGTGTGGTGTGTGAGTGCCGAACGGGTTAGCAGATTTATTAATTTTTCATAAAGCAAACTTTCCACGTTTGCTTCGCTCTCATCCGCAGCGATCCATCTGCGTTCTGGTGGCGATACAGCTAGCTTTGGGTCTCTGGGTCTTATCAGCTTGTGACTCATCTAGTTTGAGCCGGCAAGCAGGGCTCTAGATTTATATGTATGCTTTGATTCGATTACTGAATCTGCCCCCAGAGATCTCGGTCACTTGTGGATCGCGTTTTAGTTGGCCGATAAAATCAATTGATTGGCAAATTGAGCCCAATCACAGACAGACGGCCAAATGCGTTGATTGTTTTTCTGCTGCTTGCATAAACATCAACTGCAATGCTTTCCAGAAACCGCACGGACTGATCGTCGTCGCTGTGACAACAAACAAAACAGCTGTTCGACTGACATGTCTGAAAAAAAGGAAAATTTAGCCATATCAACAGCAGTGCATATGAACATACTGCCTGCCGACCCCCTGCACAGTCAGCGCACTTGATCGTAAAAATTATAATGTAGCAGCGATCACAAGCCGTTTATCTTATCAGCTTGGCTGAGCTGTTTGTTTGCCTATGAAAGGCGAAGCCGAGCCGAAATATATCGCAGGTTGCCTTCGTGCCTGATCCTCATTTTTACCATGTCGGTCAGGTTAATAGCACAGCCAATGACAACATATCGAATATTTGCAGATTTAAATGGTAAAAATATTTAATTATGGTTATAGATATCTTAACTTTTAAAGTCTACAATTAATCCAGGGAGGAATGCTCAACCAAATACATTTTATATACTCATACAAGCAAGTGCATTCTAGTTTTAAACTTTATGAGAGCGGAGAGGGAGCGATTGTCGTGGCCATCAAAAAAGTAGCCACTTACTGCAAAACGATTGTATGATCGTTACGCATCTTACTACTATAAAATATCTTTGACTCAACTCAGTGAGTGAACAACCAAATAATAAATAAACAACTGAGCAGCTGAAAGCTTAAAAAGCAATTTGATTAAGCAACTAAGTTCTTAACTTGATGTACTATACGTAGTTCTTGTACAAAGCATACTTTTTCCCTTGTAAATAATTTTGCATGTACATAACTTTGTTAAGAAGCCTCCTAGGGTTACAACATTAAAGCTTAGTGCTATTATTTTGACTACAGTGGCTCACTTACTCACTTACCTTTCTATTTTACAGTCCAAGGCCGAAAAGCTCTCAATCGCTGGCAGTGGCACCCAGATGAGACATGCTAATTGTGCGGATGGTCTTTACGCATCGCAACAGCAGTGGACACAGCGGACTAGAGCAATAACAGTATAGAGGAAACCCCAATCGTCGCAGGAGTTTGTGTTGTCCTGGGTGGCAGTATGTCCAGGAGGAGTTGCCACATAATTACCCTGCTGGGCTTGTGCCTGGTCTGTCATGAGGCGGCAGTGGCTAGGGGACATGTGCTGGTCTATCGACGAATTACAAGTCAGGTAGGTCTTAGTTAAATCATATTAAATATATAGATAAACATTAATCACTTATCGTTTACTTATAGTTGATTGAAGAGTTTAATGATCTGCCAGCACAATTTGGTGCCCAGCTTCCCTCAAATGGTCTCAAGGTGTATGTGGTTCCCGCCAAACGCCCATATTTTGGTTGTGATTCTTTGGACCGACCGCCACATCAGTTTTATCCAGCTAATGCCAAATTTGTGGCATTGGTATCTCGGTATGTAACTGATATAGAATGCTATCTGGCTAATATTTCGGGGCTAATTATACATATTTTTTAGTGGCGGCGATTGCACATTTGAGCGCAAGGTGCGAGTAGCCCAAAATGCCAGCTATTCTGCCGTGATTGTCTACAATAATGAAGGCGATGACTTGGGTAAGCGAAAACCACTTTGGTAACAAAGGATAGAAGAATACTCAATTCCATCTTAACTTTGCAGAGCAAATGTCCGCCGATAATGCGACGGGCATCAGAATACCCTCCGTATTTGTGGGCCACACGACGGGCAAGGCGTTGGCCACATACAACACCCCCGAGGTGGTGCTGATCATCAACGACGAGCTGCCCTTCAACATCAACACCCAGCTTATATTGCCCTTCTCCATACTTATCGGCCTGTGCTTCATCATTATGGTGAGTGCGATCCTTGAATTATTCGTTATTTTTTATTCCAATTGATTTCTTTGTTGCCTGCGGCCAGGTTATCTACATGATCTACAAGTGCATCCGCGAGCAGCGTCGCTTGCGTCGCCATCGACTGCCCAAGAGCATGCTGAAGAAGCTGCCGGTGCTTCGCTATACTAAGAACAATGTAAACAACAAGTACGATACCTGCGTAATCTGTCTGGAGGACTTTGTCGAGGACGACAAGCTAAGGGTGCTGCCCTGCTCGCATCGTAAGTGAAGTGACTCCTTTGATGATTTATTACTCCATCTCACCGCTATTCTTATATCCAGCTTATCACACACACTGCATCGATCCTTGGCTCACCGAAAATCGTCGCGTCTGTCCAATCTGCAAGCGCAAGGTTTTTACGAAGGGCGAAGCACGTGCAAGTCGGAGTCGACAGCCTTCTTTGGATAATGTCACTGATACGGACGACGACACCACACCACTGTTGCAGCAGCAGCAATCAAACGGCAGGCAGGGAGGAGTCCAGGTGAGCTCTGCCTCTTCTGCTGGGGGTGCAGCTGGCGGTAGCAGCTCGAGTGTGTCAGCGGCTTCTGCTGCAGCCGGAACAACGCGACATGGTACGTTCCGGCGAGGGGACGCTGGTCGGAACCCTTTCGAGGAGTCCCAGAGCTCGGACGATGAGAATGGTATGTCCGCTGGCAAATTAGATTCGTTGATTGTTCAAATACTGAATGCCTAATACTTTACACACAGCCCTGCTGGACTCGGCCGCGCGTCCAGCCCACGAACGTATCAATCCCTTCGATCGTGCGCCCAACCTGCCGGCCCATCTAGCAGAGCAGTTGGGTGAACGTCATCCCACAATCTGGTCTCGCATCAATTTTGGGTAAGAATAATATTTTGAAAAAAAAAACGGAAAAAGTCCAGAGACAGAAATTTATTCCTCTTCCTCAGTTCATTCTTCCGACGCCAGCCGGCTACGATTAGTGTGGCGGCGCCGCCCTTTCTGGATCAAGTGGAGTCCGGTACCATGGGTGCCATGGGTCTGCCGGTGACGGGGACAGTTGCCGTGGCCACGCCCGCATCGAACAACATCCTCAATCCGAATTTAAGCGGCTCCTTCAAGGACGACGACGATATGCCACCGCATCGTTCGATCTACGAACCGATAGCAATCAGTACGCCTGCCACGGAGACGACGGGGGCCGCCGAGGATTCGGCGTTCCTGCAAACACCCACGCAGGGCGGCATAGGCGTGGCCGCACTGCCGCACAGCGCCTCCGATCGCCAGTTTCTCATATGAATAGCGAGTCCTTAGCCTGTAGGTTGTCTGTCCATTCGATGATCCTCGATCCAAGAACACTGAATGCAGTTTTTCGATTGGATTTTCGCTATAAATGCTGTGGCTGCCAGCTGCTTTGTTTTAAAGAACTAACTAATGTTTATTATTAATATTAATAAATATGTAGCCAAACCTTGTGTTGGACTGTGCGCTGCTGTTCCACTTCCAGGACATCCTCCCGCAAACACAGACACAAATACTGATACAGAGACAAAACGCAAACACAAAACACACGACGTCATTATATGCGTATACAAATTGTGATTTATTTTATATACATTTTATAATTAACCCAATCGGCTTACTAGAGAGTCCGCCCTTCCCCCGCCAGCGAAACAACCAACCAAAAAAGTCAAAGAAAGAATGTTAGAAAACGATTTAAGATTCAATTGTTTACCTGATTCGGATTAATCATTGTTTTTTTTTATGTTGAGTAATTCAATCACCGACACCATATATATTACACACAGCGACTAAGCTGCTCATTCAAGAAATAAGTCGGCTGTTAACCAAGTGGACATTTTAATTCGACGTTAACCAGTTGAAAAAAAACAGAATGAAATTAATGTAAACAATTAAAAAATGATTATGTGGCATTGGCCTGTATATTGTATATTATTCTCGATTTAACTAATATTAAGTTAACTATTTTTAGAATATAAAACTGATATCCAATGTTACTATTTGATTTTCGACCCGTGTTTTGAGAGCAGAGAAAACTTTACCAAAATATGATCAAATTGTATTTCAAAGTCAATGTCGTCGTTGCCACAACACACTCCACTACAAGTAGAAAACTTAAGCGCTAGTTTGTGATTATTTTTCCCAAAAACAAAACAAAACAAAAGAAAATAAAGAAAAGAAAAGAGAACTACTTATAACAAAAGCAACTGATGAAAACTGTTCAGGAAACAAAACGAAATCAATTAGGGCATAGATGCAGATATATTTAGAAATGCTGTGGCAGTGTAATCTAAATTTAATTTACATTCAACAAAATAAACGTAATGAATATAAACTAAACAACAGTGTTTTATTTGTTTAGCCATAAAATCTTCTAGAGGGACGATGAAACTTTATAAAATGTTACTTATAGAAAAGGAATTAAAATTTCGTAAAAATGCACTAGGAAAATAATTCACTTCACTTTTTATATATTTTTATTCATGATCTTTAAAATGTCTTTTTAATATCCGGTTCAAGTTCTTGTTATCATTTTATTTTTAGCCGCACGACCTTCTGCAGGATCTGATGGAGCAGTAGCGATTCTGGTTGCCACCACATCCGTGATATATCATCTTGACACAGTTCCTGGTTCTCCTGTTGAAGTACCACATTTCGCCATTGGCTGATCCCTGGCAATTACGTCCATTGCGATGTCCTTCATTCCTGCCGCCAATACAAGTTTGGTTGCCTAGCATCGGAAAACATCCAAGTTTAATTTGTTAAGTATAATATATTATCTACTTACGAGGACTGCCCCTGCAACTGTCCTGGGCACAAGCGAGAGACAAGTACAGGACAAGGCAAGCCAAGATCAGAATGAACTTCATTTTCGTTGAACTCTTAATGGATGTTCGCTTTGAACTGATTGATCAGTCAAATTATGGCTTTATATATAGGTAGGAGAGCATCCAAAACCAACTTTTGCATAGCAAATAGAAAAACAACTTAACAATGGCCTCTATTGTAGGTTATATTGGGCACTGTCCTATTTTGGTAGAACTTGTCTTTGGGATCCGAATCAGAATCATCTGTATTGAAACAATAACCAATCAGATTTTTTAATATATATATACATATTTATCCAAAAATTTTCCACTTCCAATCACAATACAGCTGCAAAAGACCTTTTTAATCATCGATCTGTATTTTTAATTGTTGTGTCAAGGTAATTTTTGGCGATTCCAAAAACACTTGTATTACTTAAAAGAGGCAACAACTTTTTGGATCAATTTGGAATTTAATTATGGACTTTAATTAGAATAAATAAAAAAAAAACAACAGGAAAACAAGAAGCACTTATAATATTATATATATTACTTATCTAAAACTCGATAGTGACAAAAGACAACGGCTTTGCCTTAAAGCCCCTGTATATTCGAGTTCATCATTGCGTATTCTAATCTGGAATATATTTTTCTAATATTAAATTAATTAAAACCTCCAGAAGGTTTCATTAAAAGCTTATTATACCCTTACAGGGTATTATAATTTCAGTCAGAAGTTTGCAACGCAGTGAAGGAGTCAATTCCGACCCAATAAGGTATATATATTCTTGATTAGGATCAACAGCCGAGTCGATCTAGCCATGTCCGTCTGTCGATCTGTTCGTCTGTCCGTTTCTACGCACACTAGTCCCTCAGTTTTAAAGCTATCACTGGTGCATATGTCGGAACGGGCCATAGGAAAGATCGTTAAAATTTTCGAAAAAAAATTATAACTTTGTCAGTTTTCAACACAATTCTACCAAATATAGATATTTGGCCATTAATTAATATTTAAGAATTTCGGTTTCAATTTCATAAACATAGGACGACTATATCCTAGAGCTGTCATAGGAACTATCAGAAAAATAATAAAAAAAAAATCATAACTCCGCAGCTTCTTAACATATTTTCATCAAATTTAAGATTTGGTCAATTAATATTATTTGAGAATCTTAGTTTTAATTTCATGAAAATCAGACGATTATATCCTATAGCTGCCATAGGAATAATCAGGGTAATAATAAAAAATGCATAGTTTCGCTATTTCTCAAAATATTTTAATCAAATTTGGGATTTGGCCACTTATTATTATTATTTACGAATTTTGATTTTAATTAAATAGTTCAATTGCAATCTGCAAGGGTATATAAAATTCGGTGAGCCGCAGTTAGCTTCCTTTCTTGTTATTAGATGATCCGGATCAAGTTCTTGTTATCATTTTATGTTTAGCCGCACGACCTTCTGCAGGATCTTATGGAGCAATAGCGGTTCTGGTTGCCACCACATCCGTGATATCTCATCTTGACACAGTCCCTGGTTCTCCTGTTGAAGTACCACATTTCGGCATTGGCTGATCTCCGGCAATTACGTCCATTGCGATGTCCTTCATTCCTGCCGCCAATACAAGTTTGGTTGCCTAGCATTGGAAAACATCCAAGTTTAACCAGTTAATCTTTTAGGTATAATATATTATCTACTTACGAGGACTGCCTCTGCAACTGTCCTGGGCACAAGTGAGAGACAAGTACAGGACAAGGCAAGCCAAGATCAGAATGAACTTCATTTTCGTTGAACTCTTAATGGATGTTCGCTTCGAACTGATTGATCAGTCAAATTATGGCTTTATATATAGGTAGGAGAGCATCCAAAACCAACTTTTGCATAGCAAATCGAAAAACAACTTAACAATGGCCTCTATTGTAGGTTATATTGTGCACTGTCCTATTTTGGTAGAACTTTTCTTTGGGATCCGAATCAGAATCATCTGTATTGAAACAATAACCAAGCAGATTTTTTAATATATATATATTTATCCCAAAAATTTCCACTTCCAAGCACAATGCAGCTGCAAAAGACCTTTTTAATAATCGATCTGTATTTTTAATTGTTGTTGTTGTTGATTTTTGGCGATTCCAAAAACACTTGTATTACTTAAAAGAGGCAACAACCTTTTAGGTCAATTTGGAATTTAATTATGGACTTTAATTAGAATAAATAAAAACACTTAAATAACAGGAAAACAAGAAGCAGAAGAAGATATTGATAAAAGACAACGGCTTTGCCTGAAAGCCCCTGTATATTCTAGTTCATCATTGCATTTCTTAATCTGGAATATATTTTTCCAATATTAAATTAATTAAATCCTCCAGAAGGTTTCATTAAAAGCTTATTTTTAATAAATTTCCCACACCCAGCAGCAATAAATTAAAGACACAATGTAAATTACGATTCTTGTTCGTCATAGATATATATATATATATATTTGTTCTCAACTTTAATTGTAGTCGCTCCTCTAGGAATTATTTTGGATCTAAGCTGGGAAAGACGGCAGCTGTTCGAACTATCCTAGGCGACTTGTGTAAATTGGTATATATCTATAATTAGATGTTTAGGCCACCATTTGAAAGTTGCTACATTTTTTAGGCAAACGTTATTTACGTACAATGTGGTTGGTTGTGCAAAATAAATACACGGTAAATCGGGGATTTATACAAACTTTCATCTTATATATAATTTCAATAGCTTTTTATAGTAGTAATGTAAATATTTTATATAGGTTATGCATACACATATTATGTATGCTCAAATATACGTAGTTGAGTGATGCACGGAGACATGTCAGCATTTTCAAGTTACAATTACATACATACGTAGTTTAAATCAATTTTTCTAAATTTGATGCGAGATTGTGTTTGATGATTGGTTGAATGTTTTTGTACAGTTTCTCGAGAGTGAGTGTGTTCGTATGGATAATTGATACAATTTCAGTTAAAAATATAATAATTGTTATACTCGTTATCATCGATAAGCTATATACAAAGTATTCACTTTAGACCTTAAGCTAACTAAAGAACGTACGCACTACTCGGTAGATGAGATGGAGGCAGAGTTCACTTGACCACCAGCGATTGCTTGAGATGCCGCACAAGGCCCGATCCAATATCCTGTACATCTGGCCATTGTCGTATCACAAAGATGACGAAACATATCGACAGAAATGTGGTTAAAACGCGAACTCTATAAAGAGAAAATAAATATTATTAATATGAAAAGCAGAAAATATAGATATATCGATACTGTAGCGATATTTTCGATTTATAAAATCCTTCGATTTAAAAAATCAATTAAATTGAGGAAGGATTTAAATATTATTAACAAATGTATTTCAATTATTAAAAGGTTAAATGCACTTTTTTAATTTTGAAAATGTCGATATATATATATAAAAGATTACCACATTTTCTATATTGCATTGAAAGACTTATTTTTGTCAATTTGTCATATATTTTCTTATCGATATATCCCCAATCGATACCCCAACTAATTACCTCGTTTTGAGAAACGGCATGATAATGCCAGCGGCTGTTGCCACCAGCAGGAGTACCACTTGCAATATCGTTAATACCACATTGATGAGTTTCACAACCAAGGCCCGTGCATTGGAATTATCAATGCCCTCGACGGTGACATATTGTTGCTGCGACATGTGCTCCATTTTCGATATCTGTGTGGCAAGTAGAAAAGTGCTCCGGTTAGATTCTGTTTGCAAAGGGATTTGTGGGGTGGAGGGAGGGCTTGGGTGTTGCTCCTCGAACTTACCCTCGTTTGACAGTTCTCGAGCACTTCGTTGACGTCACGTAGTCTTTCATCGCTTTGGTATTGTACTTTCTCCTCCATGTCGGCAATCGTTTGCTTCAGATTCTCAATTTCATTCTGTGGGAACAAAGAGAGGCGGCGGGCAAGGCATGAGAATCGCACGAATGTCGGGCAAACTGCCAAAGCGTCAACTCAGCGTGTCGGCCAAGTAAACTACGAACCACGAACTACGAACTACGAACCTGATGTAATTCCGTCAAGTCATTGATTTGCTCCTCGAGTCCCTCGGCACGATATCGTTCACTTTCGAGTGTGGCGGTCAGATTGTTGAATTCCTTTTGGCCCGTCTACCGGAAATAGAACACGAATGAAAGGATTAGACTTTCCAGGCTTCCCTAGGAATGTATAATGTATGCACATACCTCCAGCCGTTCGACGCGCTCCTTGAGTTTCTCGTTCTCAGCCTTTCGCTCGGCCAGCTCGGTCAGCAATGTCTTGAGCACTATATGGTATTGGCTGGCACCCGACTGGCTTTTACCAGAACTGTCAATAAAAATATAAAACAAGATTACTCAGGATTGATTTTAGCAAAGTTGTTTCTTTGATTTCAGATTAAAATTGAATTTTAATCAAGGCAATATTGAATTTTAAATAAATCACCCTCTAGACTTACCCGGCCGGTATACTTCCGCTGGTCACGCTGCTGCACTCGCTGTTGTCACTGTTGAATTTCCCGGTGCCGCTGCCAGCTCCGCCTGTGTTATTGTTGTTGTTGTGACCACCGCCACCGCCCGATCCTGTGGATGTGCCCGCACCGGGCACCTGCTGTAATCGTTCATTGGCCGCCAGGACATCGGCATTGGCATTCGCCTGCATGCCTTGTAGCTCGGCTTCGCTCATCTGATTGATGTTGTCGGCGCTGCCAAACTTGTTCTTGATAAGGTGGGCGAACTCGCGTGGCTTGGACATCACCGAACCGGAAAAGCCAGTGATGCCGTCACGAATGTTGCCACCAACATTGCGCAGTCCCTGGCCCACATCGCGCAACACCTCACGCGGCTGGCGATGCTGGCTCTTGGTCTGGAACTGGTGATTCTGCAAGTCCTTGGCCCGTTTCGTGTAGTTGTCCAGTTTCTTTTGCAGCTGCGAGATGTTGTGCGCACTCTTCTGGTTCTTCTTCTCGAAGACAGCCTGCACGAAAAAAAAAATGGTTAAGTTTTATGCTATGAGCCATGTTAATAGAGGGAAACCCACCTTGATACGCTGCAGCTGCTGTTTGTCGGCACTGGCTGCCAGCTTTAGATACTCATTAACATTATCTGGAATAAAACAATGAAGTTGGATTATCTTTCTGTGGAAATTTCTCTGCAGGATCTTACTACTCACCATCTCTGGCAGTTTGCTCTTGACGGATGGACTCCTTGGTACATTGGATCTTGGTGTTCAATCGGTCAATGGCCTGGACGCTGGTGCTGCGCTCATGGCTGCGGCGATGTACCTTCTTGCTGCTGTCAAACTCATCGGAGACGAACGATGAATAGTAGTCCTCGTTGCCAGATAACCGTGAGTCCTCCAGTCCGCTGCCGGTGCCAGCACTGCCTCCTCCTCCTCCTCCACCGCCGCCGCCGCCGCCGCCGCCCTGATTCTGGCCCAGGAAATCCTTCATGTCGTTGATGCCGACAAGACCGCTGTAGGCCAGCAGGCCGCCTTGATCAGAGCCATGGGTGCGTCTCTGACGGTCACGACTCCGACGCCGATGGGTGGGGCTGTGGCTGCGGAAGCCACGAGCCACCACCCCACCGCTGCCTAAACTGCCGGTCACCGTGTTGCCGCCGCTGTAGACAGCCGCCTGTGCAGCTGCCACTGTGCTGGATGAGGCTGAGGAATTGCTGTTCGTGTTCGCGGAGGCTGTTCCGGATCCGGAAGTGCCGCCTGCCCCACTTGTCGCCAAAGCTGTTGCTGCTCCTGCTGACGCCGAACCTCCTGCGGATGTGGCCGTCGTTCCGCCCGCCGCTGCTGCTGCTGTCTGAGTGGCTGCCGCTGCCTCACTGGCACGCTCCCGGGACACTGGCGAATTGTGGCGCATAGAAAAGTACGTGATGTTGGGTTATTCTCTGGGTCTACTCAGCGGTTTCCCTGTTCTTAAATTCAGTTTGTCGTGGGGGCGCAGTTGGGGGTTAGCTCCAAAAAAATATGTTTAGCGTGTGGTGGAGAGTGTGCTGTTTGTGAGATGCTGATGGAATGCCTTTCTTTTAGTAGGTACTTATTTTAATTATTAAATTATATATTTTATTTAGTTAGCTCAGTTGGTTATGGAACGTGGAATAGCAGAAAGAATGTAGGAAGTGTGTGGAATGCGAAATAGTGTTCGACTTAATTTTAGCTTAGTAAAGATTTGTAAATAGTGTTGAACCTAGCATTAAATATAAACTTCTTTTGCGAAACTATTATTATTGTTTTTATATGCTTTTTTAAATTTTAAGAAATTGAGTAAAACTTAAGAAAAAAAAGATGGAAAATTCGGAAAAGGTAATCAAATCTCCACAAATGTAGTAAATATAAACAAATTAAGCAATACTTCAAACAGTTTATGAATACTTTTGGACAAATTTGTTAAAAAGTAGAAATACTTTTAAAAGTTAAATTATGCTTTAGCTCTTTAGGTAAAAGTTTAGGTTTAGACACTTGAATAAATTGAAGAACTAAGAAATATGTCTAAAAGTTTAGAAATACAACAACAAAATTAATTTTGACCATATATTTGACGCCTTTTAAAAGTAAAATCATTGACATTATTTAATATCAAACAAATATTCAGTTTATATTTAATGCTGGGCTTTTATTATTATTTTATTAAGCCGAAATGTTGTATAGTTGTTTTTAAAGAAGCAAAAATATTTAGTATAGCATTACTCTTTTTAAGATAAAATTTAAGCCTTTGTTTTCTTGCTATTACTTAAAGTGTTTTCTTTAAATCATTTTTAAAGGTTCATTCTTTAAAAGTAGTTTTAAATTAATTTTCGCGAAGCTCGCAAAAAAGTGTTGCATGCGCATAGGCGCAGTGGGTTGTGTGTGAGTAGAGTGTGGGATGAATGATGATGTTTCAAGTGAGTTATTTCACTTTTTTTGATTGACAGCTAGACAGACAGGCAGCTCTTGTGCGTGAAGCAAGAAAAGAGAAGGAGGAAAAGACAGGAGAAGCAGTGGCAGGCATTTAATAAAGTTTAAAATCGCGTGTATATAGTTTGCTGCGAATAGAACATTAAATAAGCGACAACCAGTTTATGTAAAGTAAAGGAAGTGAGTGTGGTGAGTATATAGTATAGGTGCAGGTGTGTGTGGCAACTAATTAAATAAATAAATAAATAAATAAATTTATGTACCTACATTTATCAATGATTCTGATTGGGTTTGTTTGATTTGCAAGTGTGGCTAGTAGTTAGGCGGGCTAACATTCAACGGTTACAAAGCTAAGCAAGGAAAAATATAAAAAAGAGATAAACGGAAACATGTAAGGTGAGTGAAGTCAAACACAAACACAGATAACAAATGAAAACAAGATAATAAATAAACTCAAAAGCACTCAAAAGTGGGCTATATAATTTTCAAATTTAATTAATTCATGGCATATTTGTAAGCTCGTTGATGCCGGAGAACAGAATAAACATAACACGGGGGAGAGATGTGGGGAGATTGTAAAGGTCATAAAGGGGGTTGTTGCTAACTGGGTGGCTTTTGTGGCTTTTCTGGGAGGATGACTCATCACCAACATCCATCGTCTGGCGGGGTGAAATTTAATGGGGAAACATATAGCAATGGAAAAGCATAAACAGAAAGGGAAAATAAGGCTGTATTTTCTGCTGACTTCTGACAAGAAAATCTATCTGAACCTCTTGGTTTTCATGATCTTAAATCCATTACCAGTAAAATAATGTTTTAGGAGGTCTTAAAATCCCTTTTTCAATAAGTTGCCCAGTATAATATTTTCTATGATTTAGCTTGAAGTATTATAAAAATTATTACTATTTTTCAGTGAGAGTATTCTACTTTTAAGCCCTCAAATATGTTAATTTAATTTAACAGCTTAAAACATTTATAAATTCATAATTTCCAGATCTATGCCTAACGCAATCTATTTTACATTTTTCTTTACCCAAATTTGAATCTATAAATATATCAAAGATCATTTTAATATACCCTAAAATACTTATTTATAATCTTTTCAACAATCAATTAGTGTTCGAGAATATTAAAAACTATTTAAGGGCTCTTCTTCATTCATAAATTGTGTTCAACCTACAGCTCTATAAACTAGTTAATAGCGGAAGCAGCACAAATTGAATGAGACGCCCACTGATAAGACAGCACAGCGTTCCCTAGCCAAATCGAGCTCCGGCAGATTGACACCAGACCCGGCGATAAGCAGCAGGAAGCTCAAGCTTTAACCCAGGCCAATCAATCCAATTAGACGTCGTGCCAGGCTATTGCTAAGTGGATGGTGGCAAGGACAGGGATAGTGATTTTTCGAGGACTCGGATTACCAATCAGAGAGGAGATAGAGGGACTAATGATCATAATTGGTAATTACTTTGCTCGGTGCTTCGACTGGCGGATGGAGAGCGACTGGCGCGCAGATTGGAGCTGGAACCGCGAGACGGACGCAGGGGCTGCAGCGTTAGGAGATCCCGATTCTGGTTCGGATTATGGGACGCATTAGGCGTAGAGTCCATTATTGCATACTGCCATTCAGTGATCACAAATTCGCCGCTGGCTGCAAGTAAACAAGAAACAAGAGACGGGAATCCAATGAGCAACAATACAATAATTTATTTTATTTTTCAAGCATTTTTCTAGGCTATGTATAATAGATTGCAAAGTCTAAAGGTGAATCAACTGTCCGCCAGCTGATAATCGGCGTATAATCCGATTATATATACATTCCTTCTATATGTATATATATGTATTTATACAAGTGTGAAGGAAACTGGAGCACACGGAATAAACAAGAATAATAAATTATATGCATTCCTAGCGTTGTTTAATGGGAGAAACAAAGAGTCTCTGGTGGCAGATGGAAACCATCTTGTAAGTATATTCAAATGGCCAAAAATAGTGACATCACTGGCACACTTCAAGTGCTTCGCGCGCAGCCTGGCGTTGATATTGTATACAATCTATATGTGCTCTTGGCCAGATATGGTAACAATTTGGTAGAGATAATGCCATTAGATTCCTATATACCCGCCATAGCTACCGATCGAATATATCGCCGGGCCATATATAGATTGATTGTGTGTTTGTATTGGCGTCTGAAAAAGCGTAGAACTTAAGTGCCATGGGCGGCATGACAATGATGTTTGGGGCCAGGCATCATCATCATCATCACCGTCAGGGTGGCACACAATGATAACAATTGTTTACTTAACTTGATTATAAACATTTATACATTTGAGCCTTTCTGTTTGTTTCGCTGCCAGCACACCCAATTGAGTTATTAATAAACAAAGCCAGCCCCCAGTCGCACCTCTATTTTTTTTCAGCGTCTGCATATTTTAGGTTCTTAAATTGTTGAATAAGAATTATCAGGAAAACTTCTATAAGCTTATATATTATTCAATATGCCTTAGAAATGGTATTACATGTATGGAAGATTCTTCTTAAATACAAGACAGTTTGTAAGGAAAATACCTTATTTTTCTTATACTTACTTATTTTACCTATATTTCTAATAAAGATCAATTATAACTTATAACTACTTGGTACCAGAATTCCAAAATTATATTCCATTACATAAAAAATATTCTTTGATAACTAATTTAATTTTGTCTTGTAAAACAGATATTATTTGATAAAAACCTTCTTTAACTCTCTTTGATAAATCAGACAAACATTGAAATTGTTTACTAATTTCCATCAATAGTTTAGTGCATTTTGTAAACATCAATGCAATGACCTTTACGTGTTTACTTTGGCCAACAAATTTATAGCGCCACTAGTCTGAAAGCATTTTCAAAGCCAACAAATTTTTCTCATTTTGAAGATACAAAATATATTTTGTTTTGTTTATTTTCATGGCTCTTGGCCAGACATAATCCTTGATAGCTGACACTCCCTTCTAGAAATAAAAATTCCTTGATTATAGTTAATCCCCCAACCGAACCCGATGAAATGTCTTGAATTCCATTACATCAATGTCTGCTTTCTTCCAAGTGAGTCGGTTAATCTTTGCCTGCCTGGCTGCCTCTGCCTTTCCAGATCGTAATCAGCTTTAATGGAGGCCACTTTCACACCCGCCCGGAGACCTACCCCATTGTTACTTCACTTGAACCAATTGAGAATCCACAGGCAGCACTTTTCCACTACCGTTTCGCTTTTCACTCTTTCTCTCTGTGCTTGCCTTACTTCTTTTTTGGGTAATTTTCCGTTTGGTAAATCCCTTTAAGCTCATCCCTCCTTCACCTGCACATGTTCAGACATGTTTACAGTCTATCAAATTGCATTTTAAGCCCCGCCAGCGAGCCGTGGTGTCTACTTGGCCATTATTAAGCTTTTACTATTTTTTAAAATTCCTCGGAGCAGTAAAAAAGTAAGAGTATTATATATAATAAATCCGACTTTTGGTTTAACGATTTGCAGCGTAACTCTTATCTAAAGTCGAATTTTTATAAAAAATAAATTCATTTTAAGCTGTAATACCTTTGTTAGTAATATTTTAAATGAGTCTTGTATGTTTTCAGACATTATTATGGTTAATCTACCCCCTTTTTTTTTGTTATAACAGCTGGGAGCATGGGAGAGAGTGCAAAAATAAATACAGATAAATTGGGGGGGACGTAAAACCGAGAGATAAAGATGGACTTTATACTCAGTCCGTTGCGCTTCCAACCCAAATGCTCATCTGCACTTGACTGCGCCACACAACTGATGGGTGCTAGAGGAACTGAAAGTCGGTTGAGGAAAGGGAAATGGAGGTGGTGCCTCCCTTTAGCTACGACGTTTTGCTGTGTGAATCGAGCATAATCAGTTTTCTTTGTGCCCCTTTCTTCTTTCTTCTCGGTTTGTTTGTGAATTTTAATCAACGTATTTTGTAACCTTCTTCTGTTTTTCGTGCTTTGTTATTCCTCGCGACTCGCGGCTCATTCGCTTTCTGTGTTATTTTTTGTTTTGTTTTGTTGTTGTTCGTGCGCTGACTGATGTTTAAACAGAAAACAAAACAGAAACAAAATAATAATAAGCGCATTGAAATTATATATCATGCGAAACGGAAGAAAGGCCAAGCCGAATAGGAAATGCCCTAACCTTTTTCTAAATAAAATTTAAAGACAAAAATATATATTTTTAACTGGAATTAAATTATTAAATTATGTTTAAAATCATTTAAAATATAATACAATTCAATCTAACATCAACTTCTATTTTATTTATGCTTAAAATATAATACAAATTAATCTGAAAAAACCTAAAGGTCTAAGTTCTTAGAAGTCGCATTTAAAACTTTATTAGGTTCAAACCTATAATCTTTACTAAGCTAATAACTACAGATTTAAAGATTTAAATTAAATTAAAAGCTTTTTAATGTCATGTAATTAAAAACAAAAAAACAGAATAAAACAAAGATTTACTCTGAATTTAAATTATAAGTAGCAAGCATTTTACTTTGTAGTCGCAAATCTTCTCAAGTTGTCTTATCAACAACCTTTTGGTAGACAAAACAAAAAACTGTTTGGGTTGCACATTGAGAAATTTTTCAGGGTCACGACTTTGGCACGGGTTAAACTCGGTGCCGTCTCCGGACTTTCTACAAAGATTTCAGCTTCGAAATATGGACAAGTCGCAGTTCTTGCGATAAGCAGCACAGCTGATGATTATTCCTTTTTTGTTTCAGTCTCAGTAAGAGTCACTGTTCTATTACTAAGTGGCAGATTATTTTGGTTATCAGTGTTGTCTGTACTCGAGTGCAAAGGCACTCGGTAGGTCTAACAATGGGAAGCAATTCAAATCAGGCAGAACTTCCGCATTCCATATCTCTTAGTAAGGAATTGAATGGAAATGAGGGACATTGAGCAGAGTGAGCACAGAGTTCAGAGATAAAGCTTAAAGATCAGTGGAAATGCATCAAAGAAAGTAATAGCTTTGCCACTCTAGACTAAAGTTTAAGCTCATCTGTTTTAGGGGTTTAACTATGGACATTTAAAAAGTGTATAGTATATTTCCTCTAAATCTTGTTGTTGGTGTCAAAAAATACGCCCCTTAATCAGAAATATTTTAAATATTTGCAAGCTGTTTAGTAACTTTGTGAAATTAGGGATAAAGCACGCAAATAAATGCATAAGCACAAGCTGTTTAAAAAAACAAGCTCAGAGCACTTGAGTTATGGCCAACTTTTTTAAAATGTTAATGCATTTTTAATTAAAGTATAAGTAATATTCACAAAAAGGTGTTTTTTTATTATAACACATGACACGCCAACAGTTCTAAGTGTTTCTTCAAGGTTAAAAGTATTTTTAAATTTTTATATTTTCCCTAGAAAATTTGAATCTGACATTTGTTCAATCTAACAACACAATCTTCAGTTTTCATGCATTTTTTACAAACTTAGAATGCAGATTCAATTATGCTAAGGCATTTTTCCTAATGACTCTGGCACTGAAAGGCACATGTCTAATGGGGCAGCATTTGAGGCACAGCTGCTGCTTATCGTTTGTGAAGGTCACCCACGGCTGGATTATAAATATAAGGAACAGCATTAAATTATAAGCCCGTCGTGCATACAGACAACGAGACAGGCAGTCAGTCAGTCAGTCAGTCAGCAAGTCAACAAGTAATTACAAGACCGACTCTCGGTCTCGTTTGCATTTCCACCCAACTGCGTGTAATTCCATCATTAGAAAGAATGCTGTTGAAAAGCTTTTTATAGACTTTGGTCCACATTTCTGCCTTCTAAGTAATGTTGTAGGCAGCACTCACAATCCAGTACCCAGTGCCCAGTATCCAGTCTGTCTGTGGTAATTTGAATTCAAAATGACATCATGAAGCGCCTCTAATTCCAATTAGACTGCGGTCATTTGTTCCTACAGTTCAAGACGATTTAAGCTATGAAATTTAGCGGAACAGCAAGTCTCAAGTTTTCTACACAATTGTTCTAGCTTTTGTGAGTCATTGTTGATTATTCAAATGAGGTTTAATACTAAAAAAACATTGTTAAATGCCTTTTCTATATTCCCTTTTCTGTTGATTTTATTTCTTTTCTCCCCTAAATAATAATGAGGTTTACTTAAAAACATTGTTAAATACCTTTCCTATATTCTCTTCTCTGTTGATTTTATTGCTTTTCTCCCCTAAGTAATATTCCACTCTTTCCATAAATAAAAATTTATACTTCCTTATCGTTATGTAGCGCTTCTGCTGAATGTCACTTTGTATTTTTCTGCGGGGCCGCTTATGTAAGAGCGGATACCAACCGACACAGTATCATAAATGTTGCCCAGGTCAGGGTATTAAGTCGTAGATGTTTGTGTTACATATACCCTTATATACATATTTATAAAGTATACAAACAACCATTGAACTTGCCATGAAGAACTGCAAAGTTTGCTCAACCAAAACCCGTAAAAGGCAAAAAATGGAAAAAGGGGGCCAAAGAAAACAAAAACAAGAGCGTAAACTTTTGACTGTTGGCCCATTACCTCAACAATTTAACAAGACGCAATGTTGTCAATGTATTTTTTATAGATGTTACTGATTGCTCTTGTTGTTGTTTCAACATTTTGCGTGGTGTTTTATTGTTGCAGGTGTTTAAATTGCCATTCGCGAGACAAGCCAAAAGGTAAAGTAAAGTGTAGCCTGCCAGTCAGCTAGCTAGCTTTATTTTTTTTTTATTGGGGCTGACGACTTTGTTCTCATTTGTTGCCAGATACAAGAATGGGGGGTGGCGAAAGGAAGGGGGTGCTGAAAGGGGGGTGTAAAGAGTGTGTGTAAGCGATGGGGCGAGAGCGCACCTGGCAGGTGTCGTGAGCTAGCCGTGATTCACCCTACACCTGAGAACCAAGATAAAGATACAATACTTTGGTGAATTTGTTTTACACTCTGCTAGTAGCCACAAAACCAAAAAGTTGAGGAAAGCTGTTAGAGGGAGTTTTAAAGACGTGGAATAACTTATTTTTCTACAAGTTTTTACAGTATTTTTATCTAAATTTAAATAAGAAAAAACTCAAGAAACATTTATTATTTATAGTTATAGAAAACAGGTTAAAAATAATTAACAGTTGCTTGAAGAATTTATTATCATCAGTAACTAACAACTTAAGAATTCTAGCAACAACGCAAACCAGAAATCCACTGAAAACCAACTCCAAACTTGTATCATTTATTTTTTAAAGTTTTATTTAACTTTAATTTACTTTTAATAAATCATAAAGTAGCAAAACAAATAGAATTTTCACTAAAGCCACAAATAAACCAAAAAACTTGCGCAACATTGTTAAGTTTTTATTTTTATTTTCGCTTTAGATAAGCGCACTTGGAACTGTCATAATCAACAGTCGCCGCAACCGCAGAAAAAGTCAAAAGGAAAACAGAAACGCTTTTGTTATTTCCAATAAGCTTATTATATCGCCTGCAAATGGATCCCCCAGCAGATCTATTTTCGAACTGCCACCCAACGATATCAGTCATATAGCAATTGTATTTTAATTACAAACCTTAATTATCAATCAATCAGCCCCAGGCGGCAGTTGTGTAAGTAAGAAAAGTGAGAGGGGAAATTTCTTTCACTATCTGGCATAATTAGTGGGTTACACGAGTTCAAATTGAAGCCAAATCGTTTAGATAACAGTAGATAAAAAAAAAGAAAGAAAAACAAAAGTATTTTCCATTAGCTACATGTTTCCAAGACTTTGTCATGTTGCTAATGAAAAAGGCAACATGTTGCTAGCAATAATTAGCAAACATTTCAGGTAAAAATCTCCAAATGATTCAGCATCGTAAAATATAAGATAACATTTGATTTATGATCAAGCACCCGTAAAACAAATGAAACCAAAACAAAGCCGAAAAGAGCGAGAAATACAAAAAGTGATTTTGCATTTTCCCCGGTAACCCAAACATAGTTCAACGTGAGAGAGATAGCGCCAGGTAAACAAGAAGATTCTTCAAAATTTAAGGTTCATTGTGAAATGCGAAAAACACTTAAAATATTCCACATAAAGATTATTTCAGGTAGCTACAAGCAAGCCGCTTGCTGATGACCCCGAGATTCGGGTTTCCTAGGTGGTTTGGTTAAAGAAAAAATATGTATAAACCTTTAGGTTTTTGTTTTATAACATTTTGATTAATTATGTTGCATATGAACATCAAAAGTGGTATTATGTAAGAATATCACTAACTATCTTTAGTAAACATCTTAAGACTAACTTTATATTGAACTTTTTTAGGCTTGCTTAGCTTTAGCAAATGCCACAAGTCACTGCAAAAAGTTCCACTCCGTAAAATGAACGTGACTCGTTAGTTTCCCCCACTCATAAATTTCCTGATTTCTACTCATCCCACACATATGTATATTTTTCTTGGCCAAATAGAAGTTATTAGCACTACAAGCTTTTCTCAGTAAGATTGGCAATCAATTGACCGTGCTTAGGTCTTATCTAATGTCCACAAGTAGCCCACACACCTGACATTAATCAGCCCTCGCCCTCGCTCAGGTGTTGGCTAAACCCACGTCCATCCAATAGGTGCCACATTGAGTGTGTAAATATAATAATTTGATTCACCTTCTTATTAATCAGAGGGAAGGAAACCTGATATCTTTATTTGTGTGGATACACACTCACGTGAACGAGTATATAGAGGTGAGTGTCTTGAAATGACTCCTCGTAGCACCACCTCAGTTGTCTTTAAAAACAAGAACATATATTTATATATAATTAGACACGTTCAATATATGGAATAATGCTTCCTGTAAAATAGGAAACAAATGCATTTGTTTGTGAGTCATTAATAGAGGGTATCGTATCTGGCAATATACGACTTTTGTTTACAAATTATATATATTATAGAACTGATAACAAAGTCTATTCCTGTTCATTTATAATTTTCCTATTGTTTTTAGCTTTTAATTCTATGAAAACATTATTTCCTGGTCTTGCATTGACTTATTTGTTTGATTTACAAACTATTTAAAATTTAACTTTTGCAGGAAATTCCTTTGCATTTTATTAATCAATAAACCAATTTCTTTGGCAGTCCAAAAGCCAGTATATTATCTTTATTGGTATCCAATAGATTGTCAATTATTTTTCCTGCCTAGTCATTATTAAAGTTTAATTTTTAAACGTCACTCTAAAGTGAAATCTGTTCAAGTGTTTCTTTCAAGCGAAAAGCAAATTATTTTCCAATCGATTCTCTTGTTACTTTGCTCTCCCATTTTGTTTTCCTCTGCGGTTTTTGTGGTGCGGAAAAAGTTTTTCAGTCAGCTAGGCAATTACCTTTATGACAGTTATCTAATGCTTTCTGGCAAACTCTTTATGGCTGTATTTCTCTACATTTTCTACCCCTTCTCCAGTGCTCTCTCTTCCGCTGCGACTACCCATTAACGCAATTGGTTTGTGCCACTTTCTTTGAGATACACTCGCAGCACGAGTCCAGCATGTGGGGCCACCGTGATGATGCTGTGTGCTGAAAACTTGGCAGATACTTCTAGCTGGCATGCTGATGTTTCGGCCATAACTCATGACACATTTGAAACTATTTTATGGCCCGTTTCCACACACACAAAACAGCCAGCTGTGGGTGCTCTTTTTTTTCATTACTTGGTTGTTTCTTCGTTTTTGTTTATATAAATTTAAAGCTTATCGAACCACTAAAGCCTTGACCTCAGCCACAGGTGAAGGTTTATGTGTATCGGATGATCGAAAAGTTCTTGAAATGCGGTTTTATTTACTGCAGCCTTTAAATATTTTCAAGTTAAATTGGTTAAGATAAGACAGCCATGAGATTTCCAGACATTATTTTTAAGCATTTTTAGCATTAGAAATTGCAATGTGAGCAAAAAAATATTTAATTTGGTTTCTCCCAAATCAATTATTTAATCCAATAACGAACTATTCATAGTCAATCAACGAGTCATTACACAATAATAACAAACACAAATAATAATTTTTGTTTGCACATTAACTAATTGCTTAAAACCCAGTGATAAATTATTGGGAAATTATGCATACAATTATTTTTTTATACTATAATGGCCACGCCCTAAAGCGGATTGTTTCGTCATTTCATTTTAGGCAGCGAATCGCCTTAATTGACATTTGCTGCGGGTCAATAACATTTTCGATGGCAACCAGAGAGTTGAGGAAAACGAATAAAGTTGAGTTGGGTTCGGACATCAATTTTATGGTGTCATGGCATTTGTCAGACGAGACTTACTGAACTTTAAGCCGGGTGTGCGGCTCAAGAAATCCGAAACAGTTACTGATAAACCTTTTTTTATGACTTTCAAGGTGATTCATTAGTTCTTGGAAGACTATGAATGATATATTGAATATATATTTTACCTTAAAAAAAAAGAAAACTATTCTTAAATATAAAAATATGAGCATTGAAAATATCCCATTAGAAAATACATGGTTTAAGAATTTCTTTTCACTATAAATGCTTATTTAGAAAGCTTTTCAGGAAGTAAACAATATTCAAATGTTTCTAAAAACCTGCTTTAAGCAATGACTTTGCATTTCGACTACTATAAAAACCCTTTTGTAATATTTTTATTGAGTGGAATTCACTTAAAATGCCACAGATATTTATATTTCCTAAAAACTTGTTATTCAATTTTGTGATTGTCATTTCGAGTCAGCTGTTTCTGCCAATTTCTTTTGTATTGGCCAGCGAGCCGTGGGACAGATGCTAAATTGATTAGCACACATTGGCAAAACGCTCATTGAATTTATTCTACGAAAAATGTGACAATTTTTCCTCTCTTCTTAGATAAATAAGATTTAATTCTAGGTGAGTCGTGTGCTTGCTTTTTCCTCGAATCGTTTTTCATAAGCATTTCCTTTTATAAATAAACCCAAAAATCATTCGATTTCCCCATTAGCCAGCTCTTCTTACACGTGTCCATTGTGCTTTAGTGGACTTTGCCACAGTCCTGTGTCTGTCTTCTTTTTGTTCAACAACTTGTTCAGCTGTTGTTGTTGATATTACTCATCGGATTCATCGAATACAAAGATCAAGCTGCTTAACATTTTTACACCGAATGTTCAATGAATTGACCGACCAGCAAAAAAAAAAAAAATACAAAAAAGCAGTCGCTGTTCGCATGACTAAAATGCAAATACGACAAAATAAATAAGGTAAATATAAACAAATGAAACGCTGCGAGTGTCGTGCATGAAATATTAAACTGATGAAAACCGAGAAAACCGGAAAGGAAAATACAAAGCACGCTGCTAACTTGGCATTATAGTATATACATACATTCATATATATTTATGCTTAATTTGGTCATTGTTTTTGGGGAGTGGGAAAGAGAAGCAAAAGACCAACAAACTGGGGGAAAAAAGTCAAAAAAACATGTTTTTTTGCGAGCTCAACGGTTGGAAGGAGCCAAGCAGCAGCAGCACACAGCACACAGCATGAGGTGGGGTGTTCCATCAAAAACAAGCCACTTCGCCCGAGCCCCCAACTCAGAATGATTCATTTACGACTGCCGCTGACGTTGATCGCATTCAGTTGATGAATTTAAATTGTTCTCAACTAAATGTTTACACGTAAAACAAAGAGGGGAGATTACAAAAGGGTTTTCCAGTCAAAATCAGACTCAAAATCATCGATTAACTTTATGAACCAATAGTTTTAACAAAAGAATATTTACAAATTAAGATTATTACCATCTGTACTTTGTCAAATAAATTAAATAAGTCATACTTAATAAGCTTTTACAGGAAATATTTAGGAAAAATGTATGATAATGCATTTATTTTCTTATCATCTGTCAATTTGCTTGAAAATAATATTTACATTAAAGCAACGCCTTTGTCATCAAGTTTCCATATTAAACGAATTTTCCTTTACCCAAAACTTGCTGACATTTCCCAGCCATTGTGTCGTCGTCGCCCTGTCTTCCTCATTTTATTTTTCTCCATGTGTTGCATATGTATCAAAAATTAAATTATTGATTGACAAGTGTCCTCAACCCTTTCCTTTGCCCACAGCTGAGAAGGTGAAAGTGAAAACAACTGCTTCCATTGTTGTTTGTCTCTCTTTTTGTTTTGTGCAAAACAATTTAACAATTTATGTGTAAATTTTCACAACGGAAGTTGTTGAAACTTATGTGTAGTGGGGCAAAAACAACCACTAAACAACAAACACTGCGGCAATAATAGCGCTATAGTTAAACTTATAAGGTCAGTGTCATATTTGGTCAGCTCGTCGAGCATATTTCTAACGAGCAGATGAGTCACCTCATACACGAGATACACGAGATACGGTAGATACAGATACATTTCATTCATAGCAAACAACACCGGCAGGCAACACTTTCCCCTGGAAGTTTGTAGTAGAACAAAGAAGGCTTTAAATGCGTATTCTTTACTAGCGAAATCTTGTTCAAGTGGTTGACTCATCCAGAAAATATATCCTACTTTGATCATGAGATTTAAATTTCTAGATTCCCATGAATTGATGAATAAACAGACCACAAACTACCAAGTCTCGTCTAGCTGAAGCTCTAATTATATGTATTTAATATCAATTTGCATGCCTGACATCATCAACCATAATTCTTTATAACTTTACCTTGGCTACTGAACTTTAATCTAAAAGAGAAATTCCGCTTTTATGAGACTCTCCCGCGCTAATTTCATTTCTGCGTATTTTCCTCAGAATTCCTTTGAAAAGTCAACGTTGTGTTAAATAAAGAAATTGTAAAAGAAAGAAGTTAACATCCTTTTATCAGTCAATTATGATTAATAAACGCAATCAGAGAGATTAGCTGGTAAGTGGGGAAAAAATTCTCAGACAAATCTAATCAAGGTTTATTGCTTAAGAACACCAAGTAACAAGTACTTGAATAAAGAAATACAAGGTAGTAGCAACATGGTTATAGCTCTTTACAGGTCGGAAATGCGATTAACTTGGGTTAGCTTACAGGGTTTCTTAAGGGTTTTTCCAGTATTGTGGCTCCAGAAAATATACATTTCTCGTAGTTTTACGTTTTAAAGATTGAACTTGGGATTTTGTCTACATATTTAAACGAATAAAGTATTTTTTTAATGTTTCTATAATATTTATGGATGGAATTTAAGCCTGTATTAAGTTATACTTGTTATATAGCGTTAATCTTTTTAAAAACGACCTTAAATCTTATATGTTTATAAATTTGTATATGCTTAAACAATCTGTATTTCAGTAATTTCAGGAAAAATCATCAAATATTCAAGAATATTTTTATAAATATTTTGCATTTACTCTGGAACTCAGACAACCTTTTCCTTTGAAGTTTGTATCAAGGTAGAGAGGTAAGAAAATTTAAATTTAATCCCAACGAACTACATTAATTTCCAATTTTTTCGGGTTATCTAGGAAGTCCTTTTAATTATTGGTTAAGCGAAAAAGGACTAATCAGGCGGAAAAGCATAGCCATAAAACCAAAAATTTGAATATTTTCTGTTGGGTGCGTCGGGGTTAGCTTGTTGCTAGGACAAAAGCCATTCAAAGAGCCGGGTCCCCGCACGTGGGTCTCCTCTCTTGCACTCTCTCTTTTGCTCCCTCTGTCTCTCTCTCTCTCTTTTGGGCACACGCCCAAAACAACAACGGTGGTGCGAATAAATAAGTGAGGATAAACAGAAAGAAATAACGTGGGGGAAAAACAAAAACAAATCGAATGGGGTTCGCGAGAAGTTCAAGAACAAAATAAAACCCAACACGAATTTCCCTCTGCTTTTATTCTTTTTTTTTTGCGGCTAAAACGAAACTTAATTAAATATGCAAATAATTTGCGTGCCTTCGTGGTTGTTTTCCTTTTTTTTATGCTCTGATTATATTGCATAATGCACGATATTCGGAGATTAATGCGATTTGTGGAAGTCGCAGAAACAAAAACTGGGACTCGGTCACATCCGAAAATCATTTATTTCTTGATTTCAAATTCATTTTCGATCAAGGTTATGAGAAAGAAAACAAGAAAACCAAGTGTAAAGAAAAATCAGAAAGCAAATTAATGTGGAAAATAATGATTGAAAGCGAATTGATCAATCATTGTGGGATGGTTAGTGAAAATTGATAGAAACACCCGTATCCGCATATGAGAAAAAATTATAATTAAGGTTTGTAGAGAGATCATGAGGGAATCATTTATCTCCACGACACTAGAAAGAGGGCGTATTGTCTTTTTTAGGTGGAAAATTCCCACTGTAATTATTTTTAGAAAATGTGTCCTTTTATGGAGGTGGCAATTAAAGAAATGTAGTCTTTTAGGAAGTTTTTAATAAAATATAGGATACTATTCTACTAGATAATTCTTAATACATTTTATAAATTCTATTCTTAAATTTGATCATTTTTAGCATAAAAAACCTATAAAGTTAGATTTAATATTTAATAACCTTTAAAACATATTTTTTGAATAGTAAACAAAATGTATTAATGTGTGTTTATATTAGTTCCAGTAAACCTATACCAATGCGGTTAACATTTATTGATTTTTACCAATTATAATTGATTGGACATTTCTAAATTTCAATGTAATTTCAAACCACTTTCGCCCAACCCCCCAAAAACCAATCAAATCCCACGAAAAATTGTCTAAATTAAGCATTTGTTATGCCCATTAAGCCAGCAAAGAGATATAATCGCAATCATTAACATTTTATAAACCAAATAAATAGCTGTGATTTTACCTCCAGTTTTTCTCCGCAGGATTTTTCGGGTATTTTGAAATATTTTGCCTCTTCTCTGAGCCACAGATAGCATCTTTGGAATGCGTTAATCTGCTCTCTTATAATCCATATCCAACCCAACCACCCACCTGCTTGTTGACGTCATCATCACCGGCTGATGTCTAGGTCTTCGCACTCTGGTTGGGCTCTCAAAAATGCCTAATATATACATATGGATGTACATACATATATTCAGATATTGCCTGTGTGGGGCTAGGCAAGTGTTTGTGGCGCCGTTGGCAACAAAGTGAGGAGAAATTGCTTTTTCATGCTCTTTGCCAATTTCTAAACAAACATTCTAAACATTTTGGGCAATCGAATTTTTCAATGAACTATTTGATATGCAAATACATACTTATGTACATATGAATATATCAAATATATATAACTATGTATATTCAGTTACCAAGAGTCTCATAAATTAAACCATCAGTTGTCACAGCCAAAAAGAGATTATTTGGTGGGAAAGAACAAAAAAAAACGAGAGAGAAGGTTGATTTGCTCACAAAATTAAATAAATAATATAAACACAGCCCCCAAAAATAGCTGCCAAGCAAACGAGTGCGAGCGAGAAGGCTACACAGAAAAAAAATAAAATAAAATACAAAATGTCAGTCAAATATGTGTTTGTGGGTCAATGTTAATTATTTAAAGATTGACTTGGAAGCAGTAACAATGGTTTGAGCAGACAAATCTTAAATATTATTAATTAGTTATTAGGTATAACATAAAAAAGTAAAAAATTAATAATTTAATAAATAAAGACTCGAGCTTGAAGGTGCCTTTAATTAAGAAATAAATCAATAAACGACTTTATGTCAAAAATCGGTATCAGTCACGAAATCGATTACTCATCGATATTTTTTCTGTTCGATACTTTCTTATTTGGTTATAAGAATCGAAAAAGTATGTCATTTATGCACTTTTTTCATTTTAAAGTTTAATATACAATTTACTTTAAAATTATAATCATATTTGATACATATATTTTATAAAAAATTATTATATTTCTTTTTTTTTTTATTTATTATTTTATAATTTAATTTTTTACTAGATAATTGAATTTCTCACTGTGTCTAAATATCCGCACTAAAATTGAGAATTCTTTTCAGTCCGCTTACATTTATTATTATCGTTTGAATTTAATTCAATTGCAGACGAAAAACGTGTTGTTGTAGGATCAACCGTGCCTGTCTCCGAGCAACAACAAAAGCGAGAAAAGATAATAATAAAACTAATAATAAACAGGAAGAAGAGGCTATCAAAGGCGAGACATAAACTTGCTAAAGATCCCACAGAAGAAATGTGCAGCCAAGTGAATTTGATCAAGACTTTTGCCTTCGCTGGCGGTTTTTGTACGTATTTATTTATACGTTTTG
The DNA here is from genome assembly GCA_008042515.1 of Drosophila truncata. Taxonomy (NCBI): domain Eukaryota; kingdom Metazoa; phylum Arthropoda; class Insecta; order Diptera; family Drosophilidae; genus Drosophila; species Drosophila truncata. The sequence goes on from VNJQ01007977.1 coordinate 623,089, forward strand.
TGTGGATAGTTGCAAAGCCACATAACGCATTTCTTCAATGCGATGAATTGAATTGAAGTTGTGATTAACTTTAATTGTGTTATGCAGATGTCAGCGGGGGGACGGGGACGGGAAGCGGCGAATAGTTATAGTAATCAAAGTGCAGTCGCCTCGCCAGAGAGCAGCGAAAGCCAGTAGCGGAGTTACGGGGGCCTGATGAGGCTTTTGAAAATTTCCCAACTCTTGATTGTATCTTTTATCTCTTTAATTGTCATCTGAACGCCAAGTAAATTAATGAAACTTGATTATTTAATACTGTAGGGGTTGTTTTTTATATTATTCTGAAATTGTAATAATTTTTTCTATTAAATTTGAACTATTTTTATGACTTAAAATAATTATTATAATTTAAAAAGTGTTTTGTTTTATTTGAACAGTATTTTTCTTGTAGATTTTATAATAAATTTATTCTTTTACGTTTAAAAAATACATTTTAACGATTTAAAAATATTAAAAACCTTCTAGAAACACTAGAACTTTTTTTGTAATGAAATGCTGGACCAAAAGACACACCAACCTTAAAACAAAAAGAACCCAACCAACACACACACACGTCCGTGGGCCGCCAGTACGTGAGCGTGTGGGTGTGGTTGTGGCTTAAATAAGCAACTTTGAACTATAAACAATATTCGGCACGCACTCACCTTTGCAACAACAATAACGACAACGACGACAGCAGCGGTTTTAACTGTAATGCAGCCACCCCGCTCAGTCTCTCCGCTCTCTTTCCACTCTCCTCTGTGCGCTCTCTCTCTCTTATTGCCGTCTCCTTGCCTCTCCCTTTCCGCTTTTGTAGTTTTTTTGGCTGCTGCAGCGCTTGATTTTTTATGCACACATAAATTTTCAAACTGCGACGCCCTTTTTTCGTTTCTCTCTCTCAACAAACTAAACAACAACTATCGCACACACACTCGCTCGCAAGCAGCTACACACACACACACGCGCGCGCGTTGTTAACAACAATTTGGCTTTTCACTCTTTGTGTATTAGATTTTCCTCCTCAACTTCGATTTCGCTAACCGCTTTTCCTTTTGCTCTGCGCACGGAAAATCTTTACTCGACGGAGGCAATCTGCCTATTTATTATTCAGCATGCAACACTTGCGTCGTCGTCCTTACATTTAATTTGCTGCCCTTTCAACTTTGTATTGCTGCTTGCACTTTACTTTGCGATTCGCCCAACACAAGAAAGCCGCCGCATTTATTTACAATCACGAAGTGGCGTTTATCCGGGACGTCCGAACGCGGCAAAAATTGTTGAGTGTTGTTTATAAATGCACTGCACTTTTCTGTTTTCTAATTGTTTTGTTGATATATTCGGAGATTTACGGTTTATGGCGCGGAGGACAGCACCACCCGTTCGCACTCGTTGAATTTTTTTGTTGTTTTAAAAAGGAGTGTGGCTGTTGATAATATTCCAAAACATCATAAATATTTATTGTGGTATTTTTTAATGTGTTTTTATATTCCTCGTTGGTCACACTAATCTTTCTTACATGAGAATAACAGTGCTTACTGTTATTGGGAGAATCTAACAGAAGACAGGAATTATTCGTTTTTAACAGCGTTTTGCTTATAAAATGTAACAGAAGATTTTTTTAATTAAGTTGTGCTGTTTTTAAAGAAAATTTTGTTGATAATAATTTGGTTGATTGCAAAACATCATAAATATTTATTGTGGTATTTTTAAAATGTGTTTTATATTTCCTGCTGGTCACACTAATCTAGCTCGAAAAAATAAATTCACCTTATGCGCCTTGTGTTGAAATGAAATTCACCTTACGAGCCTAGTGGTGAAAAAACGTGAATTCAAACTGCTTGCTCCAACTAGAAACTGCTTATTGCAAAGACGATCTGCTTACTGCAAAGACGATCTGCTTGCTGCATTGAGATGTCGCGGCCCTAGCTTTGTAGCTATTAAATATATTTCCACCAGATCTAGCGTTTTTTAATTTTTAAATTGTGGTTTTTTCTGGCCTAATTGTTTTTTATATTAATTTAAAAATTAATAATAATAATAGCTCTCTGTTATAGAATGTTTTTAGCATTTATTTTTTATATTTAGCTTGTTTAATTTTATTACCGTTTGGATCAATTTATGCGAAATTTTAAAAATTAAAAAGGAAATTCGGTGTTTTTATGTTACGTTGTCTTTAAACATCGATGTACTCTCTCTCTATCGATGTTTTTTGGCATCACTAGTTTATAAATTTGGTTGCAGCTCTGCCGGCTTAGCTTACTTCCAGCTATATGTGGACTATTGGAAAATGAAAAAGCTTATGATGCTTGCAACTAGCTTATAACTTTCAAAGTAGCTTATTATATTATTCATCTAGAAAACTATTTTTCTAGAAAAAAATCCAACCTAATTAAATGAAAAATTAATAAACAAATTAATATTGTTGTATGTTTGTTGTAGCTAATTTCGTTAATTTTTAGCTTGTATTAATTATTTGCTCAATCCGGAAATAAATCTCGTTTTTACATACTAATTCGCAGTTGGAATCAACATCCTCAAAATGCGTCTAAAAAATTTTTCCTTCAACGTGTTAGGAAAATTGTGATTTTTAAATCATGCCACAGTTGATGCAAAGGTTGGGAACTTTGCTAAACAAACAATTCGTATTGGGTAAATAAATATAGATGTCAGGACATGGGTGAAACTTAAAAAAAAACAAAAATTGGATGGCAAACTATTGTTGATTGTTTTTGATTGTTTTTGTAGATATTGAAAATACGTGTTTTATTGATTAAATTTTAAAACGCATTTATGAGAATACAAGAACTAATGTGAAGTGTTGATAAATTCTGACTCATCACCCAGACAAAAGCTTACTGCTATGAGTACGTCTCGATTTCAAAATACACGTCCAGCACTTATAGCATTCCAATTGCTAAGAACTTTCCTATGACAAAATTAACTTCAAGCCATGAAGACATGTGGGATATTATTAGTTGTTTTCTTATCGCCAAATGACATTGTATAATCTGTTATATAATTGATTGTTGGTTCGCTTATTTCAGTAAACTGTGACTCCAAACGGTTCGTCTCAGTGTTGCCAGGTTATGACCTCTCGCATAAGCTAGATTTTGTACAAAAATGAGCTAAAACAGGCTAAATGAAAAAAATAAATGCTAAAAAAAATGTTATAAGCGAGAGTTATTATTATTAATTTTTTTAAATTAATATAAGAAAATTTGAGGCAGATTTTCTTTAAAAACAACACAAGTTAATAATTTAAAAAAGCTAAATCTAGTGGGAAAATAGCTAATAGTTAAGGGCCGCGGCATCTCATCCTCTCTCTTCTCGATGTTTTCGATAGTTTCTAAAGTATCAATCGACTAATTCCTCTCTTCTGTTATATTCCATAAGCAAAACACTTTAAATCCTCAATTCTGTTAGATTTCATAAGCAAAACGCTGTTAACTCTCTCAATAACAGTAAACACTGTAAATAACAAATATTAGTGCCAGCAGCAAGGAATATAAAAACAAATTTTAAAATACCACAATAAATATTTTTTCGAAAGAATCGATAGTATCGATAATGAATATGAAAAGTTCGGCCACACTTGAAAGGATTAAATGCGTTTCGCAAAACAGTTTTACGTTTCATACCTTCTTTTAGTAAGCTGGCCACACTGTAACTCCGAACGCTGAACGAGAACGGTTCGTCGCTCGCGCGTGTGGCTGTGTGTACTGAAAAAAAAAACATTTTTTGGGCCGCAGCATAACGGAGAAGTTCGTGTAATTATTATACAATACTCGTATTTGTTCTCGCAGCAAATCGAAATAAGCTTAATTGTGCTATCTAACCACAAAAAATACGAAAAAGTTAGCTGAATTACGTGAGTAGAAGCTCTGTATGCGTGTATGTGCCAGAGCGAGGCGGCAAATCTGTGCGGCGTGAAAGAGGGAGAGCAGCAAAATATAAATTGCTGTAAATGCTTCTCGGCGTGTGTCTGTTGCCTGTGCGAGTGTGTTTTGTGTGTTCCTGTGTTTGTAATTGAGTGTGTGTGTGCTAAAACAAATGCTTAAATTGCAACAAAGAAAATTGTATAAAGTATACGAGGCAAAGAGCAGAGCGAAAGCAACGAAGGAATAAATAAAGAAGAGGCTGCTTAAAGAAGAGAAGAAGCAGAATAAGCAGCCGCCGCGAGTTTTTTTGCGCGCGCGTGTGTGTGATTGTGTGCATACACATATTTAATTGTATATGTGTATATAATCAAGAAGAAAAAGAAGCAGCAGCTGAAAGTCATAAAAAGAAGCTATTTTGAGTGTTTAAAAGTAATCTTTAATTTCCTAATTTCTTGCAGCGCCTAACAACGAAAATAATAAATAATATAAATATATAAGATAAAATACAACAAGGTTAAATATAGTGCTTAAACAGTGAACATTGCGGTTTCAAACGTCTTTTTGCATGTCTTCCTCTTCTTCGTGTTTTTTAACCAACAAAAACCCACAAAAGCAATAACAACAAAACCAACGAATGGATTGAAATAAAAAAAAACAAGAACTTTTGAGAGCGTGAGAGAGAGCGGGAAAGAGAAGAAGAGCAGAAAAGAGAGGCGTCGGCTAACAGCTTATCATTTGACAAAGCACGAGCAAGAAGCAGAAGAAGCAACAAAAGGAGAAGGAAAAGGAGACGGAGAACCAAAACGCTGATTGCGCTGAAATGTGAGTAATTTGTTTAAACCGAAAAAGACAAACCCACGAACTTAAGACTAGAAAAATTGTAATTGCAATTCTTAAATTGCACAAAAGTGTGAGAAAATGTGTGTTCACTGTTTGCATTTTTCTGTCTCTCCTTTATTTGCCATTTGTGTCTGATAAGAGCGGAAGTGCAATTGAAAGACCTTGGGAACCGTTTATTTACTTACGTATTTATCTATCGGATTCTCATTTGCCGGAAACTGTGCAAATTGGGCCAATTAATTACGACATAAACTCGAATGAAAATAAACATTGGAAAATAAAATACAAAATGGTTAGGAAATTTACCGAAATTAATTAAATAATAAAATAATAAAATAAATAATAATACAATTTAAAAAATATTTCGTTATTAAAAACCTTTTTTTTTATTATGAACTCCTTGCAATAAATAATTTGTAGTGGCTAAAATAATATTATATTTTTTCCAAAGGCTGTAAGCTAAATATTTTTCCTTGAGCAGAAATTCAAGAAAATCCCTTTATCAAAGTAAAAGCAATTTTCTTTTGGACCCCCCGGCAATCCAATAGGAATTCCGACAGTCACAACCAAGTTAGGGATCTGGTTTGGATGTTGTGCCATCAAAAGTTATGCACGCCGTCAGTCAAAGTCTATAAAAACCAATTAAAAGAACCAAAACACAAAACAAAAATGCCAACGCACTCGTAAATAGGAAATAGAAAGAAAAAATGCCAAAAGGCATTTCAAAAAGAGAATCTTATGGGGATTTTTTTAGTTGGATTTTTCGTTGGGAAGGAAAAAAGTAACTGCCGACTTTTGGCCAATTCATTTTAAGGCAAAGTTAATAAATATTTCCAATAACCAATATTGCAATTAGGCAAATGTTCTTATTTTATATATATATTTTTTATAAATATTTTTCTGTTTCCCTTGCCGTTTTTTGTCGGCTTTCTTAATTCCCATTTGCATTTACCGATGGTGACAACAAGGAAAAGACAGATACACAAAATAAAGACAGTAAAAATAGAAAAAAGAGGGCTTCCAGAATTTAATTCTCTTTCCTTATTCGATATCCCTTTGTGTTGCAAAAATTCCAAAAGCGTATACTAAAAACAACACACTTTGAATAAAAAACTGTCCAAAGAGAAATCAGTAAAAACAGAAGAGAGGAATAAAAAACAAAAAACGTGGCAAACTAAACAAAAATAAGTTCCTTCGTTTGTTGTTGCTGTTGCGGCGGCTGCATTGGATACACAAAAACAAACACACACACACGAAAAAAATAAAAACAGACGTCTCTTTTGCTTCCCACTTTATCTCCTTCATGTCTGTTGTTGTTTTTTCCATTGCACTCCAATCTGCTGCTGCTGCTGCTGCTTTTCCTAGCTCCAATCGGCCTCTCGCTACATCTTCTGCCTCTTCCAACTTCTCCCGGCATATGTATGTATGTAAGCATGTAAAACAGCAGAAGAAGAAGAAAAAAGATACCGTTGCCAGTCAGCCAGTGGACTGTATTAGTATTATTTTTTTTTCTGTATGTGCTTTTCTTGTCTCCATCACTTTTTTTGTGATCTTCTTCGCCTGTCTTCCGCTTCTCTTCCTGGTTGAGACTTTTTTCTTCTTGGCAGATTACAACGTTACATTTTGGCGCACTACTTTGTCCCCCCAATTTGCATTCATTTTTATTTCTGTAAGAAAATAGTGAAAACTGGTAGCGAGGAAAATTATATTCAAATATGGAAATAGAACTTGCTTCCATAATGTATCTCTTATTAAAAAGCTTTCCATTTTAAAGTTTAAACACATTGTGATAAATGCATTTTTTCTCATTTTCCATTTGTGACCTTAACATATTCTGAATGGAAGTTGTTATAAACTTCCCCTGAGGATATTTCTGACACCCCAGAGGTATTTTTTGGATTATTTTACACACGCTTTGTTCGATTCTATTATCTTAAATTTATAGATATATGTATCTATGTATCTGTAAATGTATCTTCGCATCCATTGCATCAGCATCCGCAATCGGTTGTTTATTTGTATCTGTGAAAGACCGAAATAGTTGCATTTTGGAGGTCTGCACTTTCATGGCGGAAAAATGAAAAGCGAAACAATGCCATAAATACAACAAATATGCCACGCACACATACACAAAGGCGGACTGTAACGAAAATAGATAAATAAATTCGGAAAAGAACAAGGAAAAACTTTTACAGAATGTGAATGTGCAATGGGGATTCCGGATTTCAGGGAGCCGTGGAGGCGGTGGCGATGGTGATGGTGATGGCGATGGCGAGTGTGGTAAATGGCCTGCTGTAAAATGTTGTTGACTGTTTAGAATTTAAACTTAAATATAGAACCCAAAAGTTCAAACGCAGCTGCAGCGCAAAGCGGAAAATGGGAATAGAAGCTATAGAGAAAATGGGGGAAAAACTAGGAGTGGAAAGATACACAAACATGTATTTATAAATATTTAAAATCAGAAGCTAACGAAATTGGCTTTTTATTTAAGTTTCGTGAGCTTCAATCTTCTTGACTATTCCTATCCCCTTTTCTTTCTTTTTTTTTTCATCATGTGTGTGTGTATTGCTTTTTCTTTATTTTGACAGTTGAATGAACCCAAGCATTTATTATAGAAAAAAAAACCAGAAAGACAAAAAACTAAATAAAAGCTAAATACACACAAGCACACACAATAACAAACAGAAAGAGCATGTAAGATAAACGAACATCAACACAATTGCGGTAAAGATAAGAGTGAGAAAGTGATTAAAGAAAGTGTTTAATAATTTTATTTATGATTTAAATAAAAGAGAATGTTTTGAATGTTAATGAATTTGGTATTTGCAGTTTTCAAAATAATGAAATAGTAAAATTTTGTATTTCCAAATAAACTATCTCACAGCTATCGGTAACTATAATTTTGACCTCAACTGTATACTGATAGTGAGAGGAAGCGGGCCAGATAGAGATGGGGGAGAGAGCGAGATGGCGAAAGAGAGACCTCACCAGTCAAGCCACAAAAAGTAATTTTGTGTTGGAGCTAGAAAAAAGAAGGAAAAAAAAGACAAAATAAAAAACCAAACTGCGTGCAGGCCTTTCAATAAATGTGAGAATGGGAGGAGGGGGGTAGGTGAGGAGGGTGTCCCAGGCCCAGACAGTAAATGAAGTTTACGTAGAGTTGTTGGCTCGGCAATATTGTTGTTGTTGTCGATGTTGCCTTTATTGGTTTTCCTTTTGCTGCCTTGCTTTTTTTTGTATTTGTATTTGAATTCTTTTTCTTTCGTTTGTTGTTGTTGTGCAGCTTTATATTTTATTCCTACCGTTCAGATACAGATACGCTGAATATGCAACTTTGTATGGGACATTAGATACAGAGAATTGGTTTTTGGTCCCCGAAACATACACAAAAACACAGAAAATTGTTCATAAAAATAACAGAAAGTGCAAAATGAAATTGAAGTTCAGAGTTTTATTTTGAAAATCTCGAATAAGAAGTGAAAATATGTTTCTGAAATTGAATTATAATTTAAACTCCTTAATTAAAGCTTAAGATTTGTTTAGAAAATAAGTTTTATACAAACTAGTTTCAAGCTCTATGATTTTGTTTTTTAACATTCTTTTGAATACCTTTTCGTAGTTTCCACTGTTTCCAGTTTTCAGGTTCTGTGTGGTGTGCCCCTAATGCATTTTCTCTTTTGGATTGGTTTTCTGAGTGGATGTGGGTGGATTTTTCTTTAGATTTTCCTTTAGTGATGATGTAGGCTGCTGATGGGTTTTCTTGAGGGCTCTTAAATGCTTTTGGTAACAATGGAAATATACTTTCATTGGTTCCACATGGCCATACAAATATATCTATATGTTTGTTAGTTTGGCTTCCATTCATCGAATCAGTTCTCCATCAATGTTACAAATTGAGGTTACCCAACCGAAATGTTCTTCGTTATTTTCGATTCCCTTTTCCAATTTTTCGTCGCTTTGTGCATTTTTCGTGCTGATTCGTCGTTTAATGGGACCTCGCTTAAAATCGAATCAACCAGGGACGCACACATGTATGACTCTTAATACAGGGGTCACTTGAGAAAGAGAACAAGGATGAAAACAAGGATAAACTATAAGGGTTTAAGGAGTCTAGCAAAAGGTTATATATAACCATAATTTGCAACTGATTTTGTAAAGATTTAATAGGGAAATTGAAGAATATTTAATGTAATTGTAAGGAAACATTTAGTATTAAAAACCAAATTCAATAAATAATATTATTCACGTATGTTGTACTACCTTTTCTTTTACGGAGCGGCCACTGTTTATATACAAACCAATTCCCCGCCAATTTTTCCCTTTCCTGTCTTTTTTCTTCTTTTTTTTTTCGCCAATTTTTGGGCGCTGCTTTTCCAGCACGCATGACGCGCGCATTTTTCGTGGTGTTCCAGTTTAAGCTTTAAGTTCGTTCTCGTCGGAACATAAATCGATAAATGTTTGCTTAATTCTTTTTCCTTTTTCTGGCTGACGGCGGCGGCCACACCTTTTACGTATATAGCAGGATGCAAACTGCTTTTTGTTTTCCGTTTTCTGTTTTTGTTGTTTTGCTCTAGATTTTACTGAGCTGCCTGATTTTCCTGTGTGTGTGTGTGTATGTGTGTGTGTGTGTGTGTTTGTCAGCAGCTGCCAAGGAGAAGCCAAAAGCAGCAAAACATGTGTTCGAAAGCGAAGCCAAGACAAACTGGCGTCGCCTGTCAGAGTGAAAAAGTTGCAAAAAGTCTTGCAGAAAACAAAAAACGAAATAAAATAAAATACAAGACCTTTCTAGGGTTAAAAAGAGTTACAGCACCGAGAAAATTAATTTTGCTACTGTCTGCCAAAAGGGATTTTCTTATACCCTATCGCAGGATGGTTTGTTTTTATCAAAAATATATAAAGGGGTTTTATTTAGTATTCTTTTAATTTTTTTAAATAATTTAAATATAATGTTGCCAAAAAATAGTTATATATTTATTCAATGAAGAGCAAAGGGAATTCAATTTATAAATGGATATACGTATGATTTTTTTTAAATATATAGAAAAATTGTACACTAATCCTTTTAAAATTTACTGAAAGTATTACCTTTAAAATTAAGCAAATTCATGTCAAAAAATAATATCCTTTTTCATATTAAATTCTTTTTGCTTGAACATTAAAAGCTTGTCTTTCCTTCTTCTTTTTCTTGCCATTTCCCTTGATGAAAACACGCACGTATAGTAGGGAAAATGTACTGCAAAATATATACATTTCTCTTAGATTTTCCTTTTCCTGGCAAACACGTACTGGGTAAGGGAAATGGAGGTCTCTTTGGGTTTCCATTTGGAGCTGTAATCTTTGATCAAATGGCGTGATTGACTGATTTAGCAGGGATTTTGGCATGTGCCTTCTTGTCAAAACAAGCTGTTGCCATTTATTTTGTGAACTTTAGTTTGCAGGGGCAAAAAATAGAAAGAAACGTTGGATAAAGTAGAAGCAAACTAGTTGTAGAAGAGATTTTACATCTTTAAGATGCACTAATTAAATGTTCCCTCAATCAGCTAATCGGCTTTCAGTCGTAAATGTCATTCTGTCAAAAGTTGACAAATTAAAGTTTCTGCAGCTTTGGGTGATTTATTGTCAAATCCCATAAATAAACAAAATGTCAGCGACCGAATACCCCAGAGAGAGAAACCTTAATTAGTGGTTAGAAGGATGGTAGATGGGAAATAAAAAAAGCTAGTTGAGGAGGAATCCTTAGGAAAACTTTGCCCTTTGCTGCCGCCTTTGCGATGGTATAAAAATACTTTATTTCTCTTATTCACGGCCGTGTGGTTCGATGAGAAGTCAAAGATAGGTAAAAGTATCTGGCAGATACTCGGATACTATAGCTGTAGCATCTTAGTTTTTGTAGCTATCGGGGCGTGCAACTGGAACAACTCGTACATACAGTTGAAGGCAAAATAGTAGCAATGCTTAGAATATATTTGAAATATTTATATTCCACAAAAATCAGGGGTTCAAACTTGCAATATCTTCTATCTTCTATATCTATAAAACTGAAAATATGTTTGTATGATCACTTATAACTTCGTAAGTACCGCACAGAATGACGTAAAAATTTGTACTGTAACTCATTTTTGCACCTCGAAGGTTATAGGCATGATCTCAATCGAAAATGTATCGTTGTTTTTGAAAAATAATTAATAAAAATCAGCTTATTTCGCAGCGAAGCTCGCTCAGGTTCAGCTAGTAATTTAAATAAATCAATAATATTGAATAAATAAATTATAATATCAAAGAATGCTTCAATTAATTGTACAGAAATAATTTAATATTTCACGAACCCTATATTTAATAAAGTTAAAAATTTATTAAATATCTTAAAGAGCTGTCAATTGTTTATAGATCTATTATTATTCTGACCTCCACTGTAGCGGCATCCTGTGCTTCCTCAGATGGATAGATATATAGATGGACTTACTTTGCCGTTATGCTAAAATCCCATAAACATAAACAAGGCTCGCACACACACACACACTCATACGTGTGCTCTTTTACCTCATCTTAATTCCCCTTCCCGGCTTGGGAGGGTTTCCTGCCTTCCTCTCTTACATGGCAACACAGAAAATCGATGGCAATTTACGTCTGTATATATATAAACGCAAAAAACACACATATAAACTTATGTATTATGTATTTTGTATTTTGCTGTACATGCGCAAAATTCCACAGTCAACACACACACATAATACACACTATATAGACTTGGTGCAACTTTTTCTCGTAGACAAAACAAAACAAAAAAGCAAGGAACAAAAGCTGGCAATCCAGCACACACACAAACACACACACGCACACCATCCTAAAGAAAAAAAGGACGCCCACACACTTGCCACCCACCACCCCCTATTTAGCCCCCTTCTTTTCCCTATTTTGTACCCTCCCTTTCCCTATTTTGTACCCTCCTTTCCTCCATTTTCTCTTTCCCAGTCAACGCTGTCATTATTTTCATTTTCAACTTTTTCTCGTGCCATCTAAGCCACCCACTCGGCCTCCCCCCCTTCGCCCACCGTTCGACCTCATTCACACAGTGAAAAGCTCAGCACACTTTTCTCAAACCCTTAGACCTCCGCCCTCCATCTCTCTCTCTTCCCCCCCAGAGTCCCAGCTGGCAACGCACATTTTGATAACAATTTTTTTTTTTTTTGATAAAAATAATGCGGCAACAACGCCCCAAGCTCCAAGGAAAAAGGCATTGGGTGGCAGTGTCTGCTGAGAGTAGAGAGGGGTGGGAGGGGGAGGGAACGTGCCAGGTCAGTGGGTGGCGGTTGGGTGGGTTTTGGTTTCTGGCATCTTGTCTGCTCCATGGATGTGGCAGTGCTTGTGTGTGTGTGTTGGCTTGAGTTTGTGTAACTAGTTTTTGCGCCCATTTTTACTTTGGCATTCTTGGCGGTGCGCTGTTGCCGCTTTTCACACACAGAAGCACTGAAAGAAATATATTAATAAATAAATTAAATGAAAGTAGGATTCAAGGAAAATTTATAAAAACTAAACCAAAGTAAAAGAAATAAGGTAATACTAAAAATAATAATATTCAAGTGAATAATACAAGCTAAAAATATATATAATTCCCAGTGCACTGGGCTTAGGCTCCAAAGGCTCTTCGCCTAAGCCATCTTGCTCCGCTTCACTTTGATGCCGATAATTTAATTCATTGAATATGAAGATAAATTGCGATGGCTTTTTCTCATTCTGCATTGGGAAACCTTTTCCAGAATTTAAATTACTTTAACTTTGAGGAATCTTGATTACTTTGATATCAGGCCTTGTTTTTATTTCGCTTAATTAAGTTTGTTTCGAAAAGGGTGGCAAAAAGTAAGGTCCTTCTGACAGCTGACAGATATTAAAGCCTAAAGTTAAATGCTTCAAACTTTTAGCAAGGCTTTAAGTATTCTGCGATAAGTGGTCAAGATAATGCTTAATGCTAAGGCAGCCCAAAAGGGAAAACACAATGAAATACGAGCAAGATTGTAGACAGGATCCTAATGGCCAATTAGGTGCCCCAAATTGTTGATAGCTTATCCTTGACTAAACAAAACTGGAAAAGCTCTTGGTTTAACAAGATATTGGCTAATGGCTTACTTATCAGTAAAAAGAAATAAGACTTTTTTTGTTTCTTTAAGAACTGTTTGGCAACATTCCAGATAATTTTAATAAAACACAATTTAATTGAGATATTTATTCTTCATGTGGTTATTTATGCATTCCACTTTGTTGTGATAATCTCCTTTTAATTTATAGCTTCTTGAATTGATTTACTTAGCATAAATTAATGATTGGCATCAAGTTTTGTTCATTCGATTTGTGTGAATTTATGGCTTTTGTTTTGCCATTTAAATATTTACATTTCTGCAAAATTTACGATATAAAAATATTTCAATACAAAATTTATAGTCCTTTGAAGAGTTTAATGGAATTTAAAAATGTTTGTAAGCTTCTGTCAAATCTTATGTTCTTTAATATTCTTAAAGGCGCTTTACTTTTTTACTCATTTAATTCTCCAAAGAAAAAATTAAAGCACAGCCGGAAAAATTAAATTTCCAACTCAAAAAGGGAAGAAGAAAAAAATTTAACGCGTAATGAAAATGACACAAGGACCTCAAGAGAAGGCAATCTGCCACGCCCATTCTCCGCCGCTGTGTTGTATCGCATTACCAATAAGAACAAAAGCCAATCCCCGAGGACACTACGCTCTCCGCCTTCCATAAATTTGACATTTTCACATTAATTTAATGCAAAAAGAACACAAAAATGTTGATAAAAGAAAAGGAACGAAAAGGAGAGGTAGGGAACGGACGTCCTTGCCAAAAGCTTGAGGAAAATTTAAATGCAGACGCCATTTTCTATTAGTCCACACATTAAATTTGATGGCGCGCCTTCTTATACCAAAAAACAATATCCTGTGCCGGGACAGCCACACCCTCGCTCATCCTGACGGAGCTCCCGAAAAAGTTTTGCGAGCCCAAAATAAAAGCAAGCGAAACAGAAGCCGCCGCTCCTTGCTCCTTTGGCTGTCATCTTCGTCCTTTCTGCCGCTGACAGCGCCCAAAAAGGAAGGAACTAAGACAGAGACGGCAAAGCAGAAAAGTAGAGTAAGGGTATCATAGTTCTGTCCAAAATAATAGCACACTGAATATTCTAAGAAAAATTTGCTTTATCAGTTTTAGATAGGAATTTTTTACGACTCAATCTTCTGATTTATAAAATTTAATTAAATTGTATGTTCCTAAAGTCTTAAAACTCTAAAATGCGTAAATTTAAAAAAATTAGTTATTAAAAGCGTGAAATTTTTATATAAGGACAAAAAATATGTATTATCTAAAAATCAAACTATTATTTCTAAGATATTGTATTTTAATATTATATATCATATCTGATAGACGTCTTACAGCTTGAACACTAGTATTTTGACCCCAAATGTATAAATGGCAGCGGATGAAGGGACCAACAACAATATCCCTCTAAGGACTCTACTTTTTTTCAGCTGCTGCTCTGCAATTTGAAATATTTCGCCAGGCACCGCCCCAAAAAAGTTACTTGGGATTTAAGGGATGGGAAAATGTTGGAGCAGCGCCCCAAAATGATTATTTTTCATGCTTTCTCATTTCATTTTACTGCCTTCGCACAAACACAGGCAAACATAAACACACACACACACACACAGTCACTGAAAGTCGGAAACTTTCACAATAATGCTGCCTTGGGGGTTGCTGCTTCTGCCTCTGCCTCTGCCAGCTCCGACGTCCCCCCAAAGGGGAGGGAATAAGAAGAAGCACAAGCCTCACGTGCGCTGCCAACAAAAGCAGCGACGTCGGCAGCGCGTCATCAGCATTGTCTGCCCTTGATTTTATCGATTTTCACACCCACCCGCCCGGCGTCCTTTGGCCTTTTTCGGCTGCTGGCAGCGACGTCAGCGTCCCTCAGGAAATCAGTGCTGCCCAGCCTCAAATAATAAATAACTAAAAAATATATAAAGAGGTCTTTAGTATTTGCTGGATTTTAATTTTAAATAAATTTCAATTAATTTATTTTGTGTAATTTTTTTTTTAAATATATAATATTATTTAAAGTAATTCGCGCTCTTGATATTAATATTTCCACCGAGACTTACTTTTTAATAATTAAATAAACTTACTTTTGAAAAGAAAGCTAGATTTAATAGAGACTTTTTTAATATTTGGCTAGAAAATATCTAAATCTGAAGAGCATCCCAAAGACAATCTCTCTTTTCTTCTTTCCCCATTTCTCGAACTCTCACACTCACAATTGGCGCTACGCAAGCTAAGCTTTCTGTGTGTGTATTCCCCGGCCGGCTCTTTCCCTCTCACTCTCTCCCCTGCTGCTAACCATCTCTCGGTTGCTCTGTGTTTTCGTACATTATGTGCTTGGTTTTGTATTTTATGTGCTGGCTGCCGCCTGTTTCGTTATTTATGGCATTTAACCCCACACGAGGGTCGAACGGAACGCTGCCTCCCACAACCACCCACTAGCACAACCAGCCACTCACTGAAATTGCTTTATTCAATTCGATATATATGTTTTTATATATATACACACACACTTTGGTATATTTACATGCGGCAAGCGTTCGCTTTAATCTTTTGCCGGCAAATACCTTTTTGCAGCATTTAAATTCGCAAAACGTTATCGACCATTTTTTGGTGCATTTAAGTTTTCCATTTTCCCCCCGTTTAAGTGACCAACGCCCTCGTTTCCATTGCTCTCTCTCTCTTTCTCTGCGTTGAAATTGTTGTCGGAGGTCTAAAATGAAAATGGATTTTGCAATTAATTTTCAAATGCTTTGCTAGTTTTATTTTAGTTGATGTGTATGCGGTGTGTGTGTGTTTGGTTGTTTGTCTTTGCTTGTGCAGGTGCATTTTGTATTTTGTATTTGCTATTTTTTGTGTGTATTTTCGAGAGCTGACCAATTTAATTTATACGCTTTGTGTTTTAAAGTGAGGCAATCAATTGGTAAATGCAATTGTTAAAGCGGAACAAACACCAAATTTCAATGCTACTCGAGCAAACAGCAGTCAAAATTAAAGAAACTTGAATTTGATTTTAAAATTAAAAGGAAAACCAATTGTCTTACGATTTTGTAAAATATAATATTTATATTCAGTGTATAAATATTATTATTATTTAAATACAAAAATAAAGCCGAATTTTAATCTGGATTCTGTTTCTGGCTTCAATATTTGGTTTTCATTCATATATTCATACATTTTTCCTCCACTTCTGCACATAAATTATTAAAGAAACCCGCAAAAAGACAGAGAGGAAATAAAGCCAACCCAAAGTCAACAGCCATTTCCATATATTTACCCCTTTGTTTTAAATAAAGATTTATATAAAGTCTAAAAAGGTTTTCGTGATGCTGTTCTTAATGTTCTTACATAAACGGGAGTGTGGGCTCAAGCCCAAAAGCCATAATAAAATTATATAAAAGAAAAACCGCATAGGAGATTCTAAAAGAATGATACAAGTAGGCAGAGCTAGGTTTATTTTCTGTATGTGGGTGGTTTTCAGGGTGTGTTCCTCAAAAAAGGGGCAAGGCCAGGCGCGTTTATTCGTTGTCTTTGGATGGTAAATTGAGCAGGAATTGTGGTAGAGAAAATGCCTGATAAAAATGTGGATTTAATCGATTGTTTTATATATTAGAGGATATTTTAGAAGTGTAAAATCTTCAGTTTAAATACTACAAAAATACCCATCAACTACATATTTCCTTCTCTCTTGTAAGGCCCATAATAAACCGCACATTACTCACAAATCCCTGGTGCCAGACCAATAATTTCTCAGCTGTCTCTCTGGTTTCTGGTCTGGTTTGCTTATCAGATCGTACCTAGCACCTCTTGTTTGCTATCCAAAACGAGTGTGTTGCCCCCTTTTCGGCCAGATGAGCGTAGAGACAAAGGCTAAAACAAAAACTGTCTGTCTACCACGCCCAGTTTAGTCAAAAGGCTATTAACACCATTAAACGGTAAAACGGACGAGAATGAGGGAACGAGGGTCTACGGAACAGACAGTTCTATAACTTAAGTTGGGTGTGGTTCAGGTTTCAACCTTACCGTTCCGTGGAAATCCTCGAAAGAGTGTAATAAAATGCGAGTCGCGTGCTAAGGCATCATAAATATAAAACTCACAGGAAGACGCAACTTAACCCTTCGTAAAAACCGCCCCTGACCTCGCGACTTTGCCCCTTTTTTTCCCCGCCTGGTTGCCACCAATAAAATTCCAAGGTAAAAAGTTCTTAAAGAGTGCAAGGCACTTGAAGTGAAATGTAAACATGACAAACATGTCCTTAAACTTTTTACTTTACCTTACCTACCCCTCGAGTGTGTGGTCTCAGTCTTATTTCCTGTCCCACTCTCAACTCAAGTCGCCTCAACTCAACTTAAACTCATTCATCTCTTTCCACTCGACGTCGTCGCGACTTTGCTGCTGCTGCTGTTGCTTGTGTGTGTTGACAAGCCCTTTTTTTACGCTCTTGCACTTTTATTTATGCGATAAAAATAAAGCGATAATAAATGTGGCGGGACACAAGCGAAAAGTTATTGCACTCTTCTCTCTCTCTCCTTCCCCTGGCCCCTGTCTTTTGCAGCAACAGCTGTTTGACTTAAGAAAGTTGCTGCAGCAAAAGTTCAATTGCCTGAAAACCCGTTCCGCCGCCTCGTCTCTCCTCCTTCGTGCCACTGACTGCAGCAATGCATTTGCATTATTTATTAGCTGTGACTGTGCTTCGCTTCCAATTTTGCATTTGCTGCTGTTGTGTGTTGCGTAATATCCGCTGAGCAACTCTCTGGACGCTCAAAGGGAAAGAAAGAGGTAGGAGGTGTAGGTCAGGTCTGGATAAATAAAAATAATTTAAATTGATTTGATGGCGAACAATACTAGAAAATTGCTTACTGAATAATTATTAATCAAATTCCAAGCATAATAAAAGGTATAATATTTTTTTTAAATATTATATTTCCATCTAAATCAGCAATCTAGTAATTATTATTAATTGGAAGTACTACCAGCAAGTTGCTTCCACATTTTGCCAGATGTTTAAATTCCCCTTCGATTTGCATGTGAAATTTATTTAAAATGTGTTTCCCACTGCCGCCACCTCCACTGTAAATATAATGATACTTGATTGTATAATAATACCTGCACTATTGATTTAAAGGTAATTGCGAGTAGCAGAGGGAAGAGTTAGTCCCCCTTTCGAATAGCAAATACCATAATTAATCCAAGCGATGAGAGGGGGGGGGGGGGGCCCCGGTCCAAGGGGTCCCCCCCCCNAAAACCAAAATTAACCCAGGGGGGGGGGGGGGGGGGGGGGGACTCAGTTCAATGGGTCTCCCTCGCTCTATCACTGGGTTTTGGGTCTATAATTAGAGCAGAGTCGAGTTAATTACTTACTTTCCATTTGCACTTTTTGCCTATTTGCTGCCATGCAATCGCAACAACTGTGTAACTTTTTGCTATTCACTTTTCCACAGCTGTTTTTTTTTCACGTCTGTTTTTTTTTAGTTTTTTCCCCCTCTCGGCAATATAAACCACAAATTGTTGTAATCGATACCACAGGAGGGTAGTACATAGTGTACTATATTATACTTGATACATTTAATCGCGACCAGAGCTAGTGCAATGAGCGTAAACTAAATTGTATGGAATTTTCACTGGGATTCCTAGGAATCCAAACCTCATGATGGTGGTGGCTCGGTGGTGGCTTTGCCATTGATATATGTGGGTATATAATTTCCTATGCCTGATGTGAGTCAAAGGTACTAAAACCCAGTGATTTGTGGGAAAGAAAGTTGCATGAATGCGGATATAGAATTAAAGGGAAAGGGGTTTTTTTTTGCCTCTTTCCAGTTAAAATTTATAGATGAGTAATCTTATATTTTATGACATTTTCTAATGGATTTGATTCATAAAATATTCTAGTTTTTCCCTGAAAACTGCATTATTCTTTACCAAGAAAAAATTACTTCCGCTATTGATAAACTTCGCACTAGTTGCTGGGCTCTGATTATCAATAATTACACAATCTTTGATGATAAGATTTGTGTGACAAACAAGTGAAACAAAGGCAGGAAAAAATAAACAAAAGCAAAATAATACAAAATACGAAAAGTAACATAATTCTTTCCCAGTTTTGTTATTAAATTTTACTATAGAAACGCCTTAAATTATAAATTGTACAAACACAAAAGTCGCTACGTCATCATAAAACCCATTTAAGTTTATAAATAAAATCTGTGTCAAATAAACTTTGCATGTTTATGGCGAATTCTCTTTCGCTTGGAAATGTGGTTATTGTATTTGTTGTGTTGTTGCTTTTATGTGTCATTTATAGCGGGTTGACCTGCTTTTTAAGGCGACGCGTGATTCACAAAAGCGGTACCAAGTTCAGGTGGAATAAAAGAGCAACAACCGAGTGCACAAAAATAAAACAAACAACAACCACAAATATATAAAAAAAATTGCGTACGAAATTGCAATAAAAATTGCATTTTTATATACCCCCCACATCAGATGGCGCCACTGCTTGGATTGTGCGTGCAAAATGTGATAAAAATCGCTCACGAAATCTTTTCTGTAAAAAAAAACAGAAAAATAAAAAAACTGGCTGTTGTTTTTATTACACCGGCGCATAACGGTAAATTGTAAGCGGCGATTACAACACATAAAAATAACAACAACAACATTTACTCACCTGACAGGTGCTCAGCGTGCAAAAGAAAGAGATGGCACTAGAGGAAACTAAAAATTCGCCACCAGCCGCCTGCACTTTAATTGGAAAACATGCCAAGGCGAAACAAAAAAAAATAGAAGCTATCAAGGCATGAAAAATAAATAAAAATCGAGTGTGCCAGACAGGTTGTTGCTCACCATGCATGTGTATTTCTATACCTTTGTATGTGGTTTTTGTGCAAAATAAAAAAGAGGCTCAAATGAGACTCTCAAACTCGAAATTATTAAATTGCAGACGACGCTCCATTAAAAAAATAGTAGGCGGAAAGAGTTAAAGGGGGTGTAGTCAGCGGGGGGGTCGGCGCAAGTCACGCATAAACGAAGAAGGCGAGGCAGCAACCATGAGTAAAAGCGAACGAGGTGAGAGAGCGGGAGAAAGAAATAAAGAAGAGAGAGCAAAGCGGAGCAGACAAAAAGCTAAATCGTCTGACTGAGTTGGAAGTTACAGTCCTACCTCTATAACTTTAACTAAAACTCCCTCACGTAATAAAATGTGCATTCAAACTATATTAATATAGGAGCCTTTTAAATTTCATTATGATATAATATTAAATATAACCACTAACTAATATAACCTTAATTGTATTTAAAGCTCTGAAATTGAATTGTGGTAAAATTTAATATTTTTAAAGGTCACAATAGGACATTTCACCTTGTAGAAAGTTCAAGATAAACGAGATCTCACTGTAATCTCTCGTTTGGTTATAAAATGAGTGAGTGAGCAACGGAAGAAGAAGAGCAACCATACAGGAGTGTGGCTGTGTGTGTATGTTTGCGGTATGAGCGTGATATAAAGGTCGTTGGCCATGCGGCGACGCTGAAGTCGCGCGACAACAACAAAACCAGCAACAATGTAGGCAGCCAGAGAGCGAGACGGGGAAAACAGGGCTAAAACGAGATGAAGAGAGGGAGAGAGAGAGAAAATACTGACGATGAGCAACACAAGGCGACTTATTTAGCCTAAGGGCATGAAATGTATTGCAGGTTTTTTTTTTGTTCAGTCGCAGTTGTTGCTGTTGCTTTTGTGGCTATGTATAGGTCGCTGCTTCGCTTTTTGGTCGTCTGTAAAAAACACGTTCCCTGCACACACAACACTAACAACAACAACAACTCCAGCAAACACCAAATAGACAAAGGCCCACAAACAAGAAACGCAGTCAGCAAACGAGACAGAAAGAGTCTGCGGCAAAGGCTTTACTGTATATATGTATGTGTGTGTGTATGTTTGTGTTTGTGGGGGCGTGTTTGTCAGCCTTTTTAAGGCCATAATCAAAATGGAAATGAATAAGAGGAGACCCCGTGCACTACTGTCAACCGAAAAGTTGAAGGGCCTCAAAAACCTAGAAGTTATAAACGTTTAACTGATAAACTGTCATGGAATGAAATAAAGTTGTAAAAATATAGTCAGCTTTTAGAATCAGAATGCTTGCAAGATCCGAAACATTTATATCTTGAAAACCTTCAGTTTACTGAAAGTAAAAATATATTTATTTAATTAATTTACTTTATTAATGTAAGCGAGCTTTAATTTTCATAAATTTCTACTCGAAAATCGAACATCAAACTGACAGTTTACACCTTTAATAGTCTATATACATACATATATATAAAAGTGAAAATCTGTTTGAATGATCACTCATAACTTCGTAAGTACCGCACAGAATGACGTAAAAATTTGGACTATTAACTCATTTTTGCAACAAGAAGGTTATAGGCATGATTTCAATCGAAAATTTTTCTTAGTTTTTGAAATAAATAAATAAAAATAGGCTTATTTCCAATAAGAAATACATTGCGTTCGATACTACTGAAACTCGATTTATATATCGATTGTTATCGATAGCGTCACTTAATTGATTTAATTTTTGGGTTATAATTTGATTAAACAGTCAGGTGACTTGGTAAAAAATAGGTTAACATTGAAACACAGCTAATAATTTATAACTAAATTTTGATGCAAACTTAAATTAGCCAAAGAACTGCTTTTGGGACCTTGGAATAGAATAAGAAACCAGTTGTCAGGGCCACCTAAAACACCGGTGATTACCTCATGCTAAATCTTCTAACAGGCCAGAGTTAATAGCCGAATTCCGTTTAGGTTGCAAGTTCAAAGCTGAAATTAATCAAGCCTTAAGGCAGTCAGCAGGCACGCACACTTGGATGCTAATAGTTAATGGCGAAATATACCCCCCAACCATTGACCTTTAAGTTCCTGCTGCCGTTGTTGAAACCTTAGTCACCGCATAGTGAGTGATTATTATATTAAAGCTACATATATAAAAGTACCAAGGCGAAATGCATTGCATAACAGCAGCACTGAAACGAACAAAATAAAAGTGGGCAAGTAGAACTTGTTGTCATTTCCTTATTTAATGTGACACTTGTTAGTCGCCGCTGTTGTTGTTGCTGTCGTTAAATTGCATTGAAATTGAGAAGCTCTCTAAGCTCTCCATCGCCGAATGAAAATGAACACCTGCATTTGGTTTGGTCTGGTTTATTGTTGGCTTTTGTTGCGTTGCTTTTTCGGGGTCTCACTGTTGTGCGGTGTGTGGTGTGTGGCGTACGTGACTGGCACTCGATGCAGTTATGCTTTGCTGTTACGTCGTCTATGCACTCACGGACACCAACGCATACGCTAACCCCAGCACAGATACTGATACAGCTGCAGATAGAGATACGAAACGTAGACACGCACGAACGAACACCTGTCACTAACACACACACAAAACTCTTTCACACTCGCACAAACAACACTCTCTTAAGTGTAAAGTCGATCTAATGCCGCGGGGCTATCAGCGCGCATCTCTATACAGCGCTGGTTAAGATTATAGGTTACTCTTAGTGTTAAATCATCAAAATAAGCAGAAATACGAAAAATGGGGTATATTCGGATCAGATTCGAATTTATTATCTCTTAGTATTATTTTTGGGTATCCGAATACGTTCTTAGGAATTTTTTGGTACCCAGACAAATTTTTTTAATGCTGTGACACATATTTCAAATTAAAAATATTACTATTTTACGCTCACCTTTTAATCTGATTACACTTGTTTTAATATGTTGACCACAATTGTAGACACAAGCAGCTGCAGATACATACATATTTATTATTTTATTTTGTTTGCTGATGCTGCTGTCGTTTTATTTACCAATTGTTCCTGTCTGCTATTGTCTACTGTTTCCTCATCCTCCTTCTTCTTATTCTATTGTTGCTGCGTCACGTTTCTCATATTAAAATGCTTGAAATTCTGATTGGAATTCTGTTGCTGCTGCCGCGTTGCCAACTGTTTGTTTGCTTTACATTTTCGTCTGTTGCGTGCGGGGCGGCGTTGCCAAACTTCATGCAACAGCCACCAAAAACTTGGCTTCAATTAAAACAGGTTTTTCTCGCGAGACATTGCTCAGAAAAAACGATCATGATCGAAATGATGGTCCCCCATACCCTTCCCTTTATTTAACCGCTCTTCACTTGTTGTGTCTGGTTTTTTTTTTGTGCTTTTGTTGTTATTTCTCTTTATTATTATTGTTAAATATGTTCACTGACCTTTGCCGAATTACCAGTTTCGGGGAATCGTATGTATATATTTTTATTGGCCATGTAAAAGTCTGTTATTTGTTGGTTTTGTCGGCCCGAAACGTTGTATATTCAAATTAAATACACATTTCGGCATATTTTCTTTGTGGCCTGGTCTGAAACGAGAGAGCGACCTTCAACTTGATTTTTAATTAAGTTCGGTTCAATGAACTGAAACTGTCAACGTCTGTGCTCTGCCCAGCTCTGTGCTGTGTGTGTTTAATTTTAATGTTTCCTTTTCTGTTTCCATTCCCCCCGCATTTTTGGGCGAAATGCAAATACAAATGTTTTCTCGTATTTTGCGCATATAAATTATGGCTCTTTGTTTATTTTTGTGAGCTATTTTTATGGTTTAAATATAAAATGCAAATTAATTTTAAGCTGAATCATAGAGTGGCACATATAAAATGCTTTTCACTTGCAGTTCTGCGTTGTCAACCTTTAACTTTCTACTCTCCAGTTACATTTTCATCTATCGTAACTCATCTCTACTTACAGCTTCCCATCCTCGTGCTAGCCATAATTCATGAAATTTAATCGCTTTTCTCAACTTACTTTGTACCTTTGCTTCCTCTATTTTCATTTTATTATTTTTTTTCGTCCAACTTTTCTTTTATTTTAGTTTATGGCCCTCTCTCGCTGCTTGCTTTCATCATAAATTTTCTGTCTCAACCTCAAACAACAAATTTTTTTCAATTTAAATTTTTCACCATATTTTTCATCTGACATTTTGCCTTGTGGACCAACCCCCTTTAATTTTTCTACCTAGTTTTTTTTGCTTTTAATGTGCTTTATTTTCTACACTGTCACCAGGCAGCAACTTCAAGTGAGCTGCCGCCCACTGAGAACATCCCAGAGCCATAGCCTTAAACACTGGAAACCCCCAAACTCAAACCAGGACTCAAACTCTGCTCAACCCGAGCCACCCAATAATGTTAGACAGATTTTATTATGGCGCTTTTTGCTACTTACCCGGAAATGCTTGTCGCACCCTTTCCACGCCAATGCAAAAGCAAGCAAACATAGGTCCTTACATAGAGAAAAATAAATTTTATTTTATATTCGCTGTTAACATAAAATTAGTTTGTTTTTCTTATTATAATATTAAAAAATTGGATCGAAACTGAGATTTGAAACCTCTTTTAATAGCTTAGGATATTTTTTTAGGATATTAAATATGATTTACAATTGAAATTTGTAGTAAATAGCTTCCTGTAACACCCTTTAATGTGTAACTAATATTATTATACTGTAAACAATGTATTCTACGCGCTTTAGTGTAACTACTTTATTATGAAGTATCGCAAAAACCTATCGATAGGTGCCCTATGTTCAAAACTAGAATTGTAGGAAAATGATAGAATTTGTAAGAAATGATAAGAATTTAAAAAAATATAAACAAGAAGCGTCCAGGAAATAGTTTGATTTTAAATAAAACCTACGACTTTTCAATACTCAATTTTTTCCGCTCTGCACTGACATTAAGAGCATGCACCTCGAACATCCATAACCATCCCTTTGGGGGCAACTCCGGAGTCTCGAGCATTTCTGGCTGGCAACCCTTGTGGCAGGTTCTTTGGCTACACACAGACAAACACACACACACCATGAAAAATTGTTGCACTTCTGGTGCTGAGAAAACTCACCCCCGCATGGTCGCCACCACCCCCTTGGGTGCGGGCATTGTTCCTGCTTTCCCATATAAATTTCATCAGTAGTTTGGGCAACCACCAACCTGACTACCGCTACCCAGGAAGGATGTTTCAATTTCTATTTTGTTTTATATAGTTTTCCCTTTGTTCGCTGGTTCGTTCCGTTTTTATCGGTCGTTTGAGCTTCTGCAAGTGACGGAGCAACCCTGCTCCGCGCTGCTGTCTGTGTTTAGAACGATGAAAATCGGCAACATCGCTCTATATATTCCGGGCTTCTCCATGCCATTGAGGAGGCTCTTTGTCCTCTTGATTTTGTTGTTCTCGATTGGTGGGTGTGTGTGGTGTGTGTTTTGTGTGCTGTTCTTTTGATTTGGGTTGTTGTTTTTCTTTTTTATTTATTGTTCTCTCTTTTTATGTTTTGGTGTAGGTTGCTGCTGCTGCTTGTTTCGTTCTACATTATTTTCTTTTAACTCTGTAATTTAGCCAGGCTTTTCTCTTATTTATTTAAGGCACTCTGCCATTTCCTTTGAGTTGTGTTCGCCTCGTCGTGGCTCCCTTTTGTATTTTCAGCATGTTTTAGTAATGCTATTTCGGGTCCAACGGCTGCTTTTTTGGGTTGGGTTTCGGTTTGGCTTGGGTTTGATTGCATTATATATATTGTATGTTACGTGACTATTGGCACGTAGCATACAGTGAATATCGAATAAATTGAAAGAAGGAATTAATAATAAATCAAAGTTCATTAGCTTAGCAATAACAAATAAAACAAGAAACTTTTAAAAGGCTGTTTTTTTCGCTTCCTTAAAGAAATACTGCATCTATCGTGATAAAAAGAAAATTAAATATTCTTCATAATATATTCAATTTTATTAAAAATCAAAGGAAAGCAATTTACATTCCTTTCAGCTCCATGAGCCTTGAGGGATTTGCCAGTTTTCAATTAGTTGCTTTTGCTGCAGTGCTTTGCTTTCATCTACTCCGTTTGTGTCCCAGTTATGTCTAATTCTTCTATTTTTCTTTCTCTGTCTCTCCCTACATATTAGTTGGACATTTCTTTAGCAATTTAATATATATATTGTTTTTCTGTTATTTGTGCAAAGTTTACCAACCAAGTGAGAAGCCTGCAGGCGTTGAGTTTTAATTAATGACCCATTTTTACTGGTTTCCTCCTACGTTACTACAGGGTTGCCACTCTTCATTTTGATGCAAGTGGAAGAGTTTAAAGATGTGTAAATATTTGAAACTGAAATATGGATCTTTATAGATAAGCTTTTTCAATTTAAATCGGTTTAAATTAGTTGAAAAGAGCAGGGAACTTGTTATTTTCATGAAAATAGTATTAAAATGGTTTATTTCAGCTATTTTACTAGTTTCCTCTTTAACTGCAGGGTTGCCATGCCTCAGTTTGCAACAATTCTAAGCTTTAAGGCATTTGGAATTAGCTGAAAAGCATAGAGAATCACTTATTTAAAGAGAAAATATGTGCATACATACATAGTTTATGTTTACTTTGCGAGTATAGTGTGCTTGTAATTATGCAAATTTACATAAACATAACCTACTAACTAAGCACGCAATTGAAACAAATGCAGTCGACTAGCGCCCACTCGCCGCTTCCCTCTCTCTCTCTCTCTCTGTCGCTCTCTCGCAGAAATAGTTGACCTCGTTTTTTGGGGGGCTTTGCTTGCACACACTTTTACTGCAGTTTTATATACATTTTTTTTTATGTTTTCCTGCTTTGGGAGGTTTTTTTTTAATGGATTAACAGAGAAGTTTTTGTTGAGGCGCCGCCTGGCGGTCTGTAGTTGTAGCTGAACTCATTTTGCATGCATGCATTTTCCTCTGGTTTTTTCCATTTTCCTTTTTTGGGATGGCAACTCTGTCGCTGTTTGGTTTTTTCCGAGTGGGCGGGAAAATGGGTTGGCCTACATTCGCACTCTCTCTCTCTGTTGCTCTGGCTTTTATTTTGCTTTTCTCGCCAATGTTTGCGAACCTTTTGAAAATTGCGGCAGGTGCATTTTTTCTCTGCTTCCACT
Source organism: Drosophila truncata (assembly GCA_008042515.1). Taxonomy (NCBI): domain Eukaryota; kingdom Metazoa; phylum Arthropoda; class Insecta; order Diptera; family Drosophilidae; genus Drosophila; species Drosophila truncata. Next base: position 649,878 of record VNJQ01007977.1, read on the forward strand.
TCCCTCCCTTCCTCCCTCCCATTCAGAGAGTACATTTCCAAGCTTTCCACTGCATTTTCATCGGTGCCCCAGCCCCATGCCGCTTGCTTTTTCCAGTGGTTCTTAGCATTCATTCACAGTAACCAAGGCAGACGGAAGTGGAGGGGGAGAGAGCAGCGCGGCACATCAACTGAAAGAGAAGGCAACAAAACGAGTGGAATCCCCGCTGCTTTTGGCTTTTGTTTTATTTTCCACGTCGTCCTTGTGCCAAAAACAACAACAAGAAGCTAGGGAGGGAGAGGGTGGGTGGGTGTTTGCTTGGGGGAAATGCTCGACAGCAAAAAAAAATCGATAAAGCAATTAATGCCAAAAGAGTGGCAGCAGCAGGCACTACCGTTTTCCACCCACCGGGCACTATAGAATATGAAATGGGAATCGGGATCCGAATCCGTATCCGAATCAGCCAGCAGCAGCAACCCTGTGCACAAAAATAAACAAGATGTGAAGAGGAGAAGCCAGAAGAGAAGCTAAAGGAAGCAGCGACGACTAGTCAGTCAGTCAGTCGTCGTCTGTGTTAATAAAAACCTCCCCATTGCCACCAAGAGCACCACCGCCAACCGCCATCATCAGTTTCCTATTCTGCCTAAACCCAGACTTCTGCTGGTGCGATGCTGCTGTTGTTATACCCTTAAAAAATGTATTGGGTATCTGGTATTTAATTCATTTTGAGCATAAAAATAAATTGAAATTGATTCCAATTGGTTTTCTAAAGATGTTTTCGAGTTCTAGTTGATAAATTCTTATATTATAATATATTATATGTTATAATATTAGGAAAGTAGGAATAATCTCTATAAAAAGGTATTATTATTTATTATTTAATCAATTAACATAAATTATAACCACTAAGGTTAGCTTTCATAAGAGCATTCACTGATTTTATAAAAGTAGCCAATTTCTTTATGTTTATTTCTTCCCCTTTGGCTCCGATTTGAGTGTTTATTACTGGGCTTTCCAACAGTCTTAATGCTGCTGCTGCTTTTTATATTGTTTTTTGTTTTGGTTTTGTTATTGTTATTCCATCCCTCGTTGCTATGCGGGAATATATTCAAGTGCGAGTGAGAAAAATGTACGAAGAGAAGCTTGGCTTTAATGAACATTACTTATTTATTTACTGGTGAGCACGTGTCGCTGTGAGTGGCTTTAATATATTTTAATTAATTTTCTTACTTGATTTCCTAGAGTCCATTTCTTTAATTTCATTTTAACTTTGGACTGAAATACAATCAATATTTTATTTTAATAAAACAACAATAAATATTTCATTTTAATCAAACAAATCAATTTCTTTAGGTTAACCCTATTTAACAAATTGCAGTTTCTGTCATCTCTTTTAGATAAACATTTTTCGATGGATAATAGTCCGCCCAAGGGCAAATTCTGTTTCCTAAACAAACGGAGAAAGTAAAGCACATGTTCGAGATTTGAAATTACTAAAAGCAAATTTAGCCTGCGGCTTATCTGGTATTCTCTTTTCCTTGCCAACATTATTGATTAAGCAGATGCCGTTATTTAACAGCTAAATCCCTTAGCTGTCGTTACTTTTCCTCATGCGAATTCCCTCATTTTCCGCAGAAACGAAAGCTGTCAGCTTGTATTCAAGCTTCAAGGCAGTTTTGGGAAACAGAAAACTATTTTTAATATATTTAATATAGAGAAAACCTCTTGACATGAAAGGTAAAAGAAAAACAACAAGAAACTTCTGAAACTTACAAAATTATAATTAAATCTATGCCTAGATTTTTTTTAAATTTAAATTTTGCCTTTGTAATTCTTATATTCCAAGAAACTGGCATTCCGCTACTGTACAACGCATGTTCTACTCAAGTTTCATCCTTTCATCCCTCGCCCTCAGCAAAAGCTATCAACATCATCTTTCCTGACAGAGCAGCCTCAGCTCAGTCAGCGTCGCCGTTGAGGTCTGCGTTTTTATGCCAACTTTTCAACAACTTTTTGCATATTTCAGGATCCCAAAACCCCGCACAGAAGTCCATCCATCCCGCCCACATTTACTGTATATTTTATAAGTTCGGGCTCCTCCACAGCCCAAGCTTTAGGTTAGTTATTTCTCGCCGTCATCATCGTCGTCATCTGCTGTTGCCTCGGCTTTTTCATACCAATTTTTCCTTTTTCTTTTTTTTTTTTCGTCATGGCTCGTGGCATTTTCCACATTTTTCCCATATTCCTGTATTATGGGGGGTTGGGGTGGATATTTTCGACCTGTGGGGGGTTGGGGTTGGGGTTGGGGTTGGGATGATAACGTTTTCAACTCACCCCCGTGAGCAAACAAAGAATGGGAAACTGGGCTCAAAAAGTGACTTTTCCTTGGGAAACATTTGGACCACCCCGCTTTAACTTTCCGATTTGCCTTTAAAATCATTTAAAGCGGCGATTCTGCTCTTCTGCTTTGAAGTACAAAGTTTTTGCTTGGCTCAGAGTGCTTTATGGTAATTTAAAATCGATTACTCTCTGAGCTCCCATGCTCTTGTCTAATTTGTGCTCTTCTTTTGAACTCTGGCTCACCTTTGCTGGCAGGAAAATTCAACGAATTTCGTGGGTGGGGTCGTTCGTTGTTCCCTCTTATACATATATACCTAATGTACCTATATATACATATATATAATTTTTTGTTGTATTTTTGGATTGGTGCTCTTGGTGCTCCTTTGTGCATTTCAAGTTCTGGGTGTGGCAGCTACAAAATGCGTTAATGGTGTGTATTTGGGTGAAGTTTGGCAACAAGGTAGTAAGGGAACTTAAAGAACTTAAATAAACTTGAATTTAAGATCGGGAAAGTACGTAAATTTAAAAGTGAGTTTTTTGGAAAGTGAAAATCTTTTCCTATTAAATGTGAAAGAAAATCTCTTCAAATAATTCTTAATTTGCTTAAAATTCCTCCTCTCCTTTTTATAGATATTTTTATTTCATTTTGAAATATTTTTAAAGAAGATGTTAAAATAAATAAAGACCACTTGGTATGTCATATCCATTAACTCCACCTTGTTTACAAGTGTTTCCCTTTAAAGTGCCTTCCTTTCATCAATTAAACTTCAACAGCTTCTCCTACATAGTATTATTATCTTAATTTCCAGTGAATATTTAATTGCCAACCCTGGCAAGTGTCTCCAGACAACTTCTTGCACATGTTTGCATTGCATTTTCCTGTCAAAAGGCTCTGGCTTTGCCCCTCTGTCATGTGGTTTCAAAACGCAGCTGTGTTTTCATCTTACAAAACCGCAGGACAACAAATTATATATACGCAATGCGATTGATGACCTTCCGAACGGATCTTACGAAAAAAGGGGAGCTCAGTAAAAAAGAAAAGGGGAATTCCCCCTGGCACGTACCAAAATGCCCCTGAATATTTTGTTTTTCTCCCCACATCTCGCTCTTAAAGGCAGGTGTTTGACTTGCAGGCTGTTTTTTAAATTACAGGAAAAAATATGCAACTTCCTCGTTGCGGTTTGCTGTGTCACATGCTATCTTTTTTTTTATTGTTCATAAATATTTTTGTTAATAAACAGCATTTGTTTGTAACTAGGTCAAAGAATTTCATATCTTATCAGTAATATTTGTTGTTTGTCCATGGAGTTAGAGCGAACGTTTGACAACAGGTTGCGTTTTTATAATATTTATTTAACGTAGAGGAAACAACAACACTTATCAGCAGAATATACATATGGAATCAGAGCCTTGCATTTGTTTTTCAAGAAAATTCCTACTTTTCATTCCTATATTTTTCAATGCGATTACTTCAACAGATAATAGGTGACCTCAATTCGTTTTGAAAAACATTGATACAAACACAAAATAAGACTTCGATCCTATGCTGAAAGCAATCAGTATTAAACTTAACAATAATTAATATATCGAAGCTTTACAGTGACAGCTGCTAAATTCTTTTGATTAATCATAATCAATTACTTTATATTTTTCACATTTGTTCTGTAAAGGAATTTCAGAAATTGAGACAGCTGTTTAAATGTGACATTCTTCTTTTTACAAGTCTAGAAAAACCCCTTCTGTTTTTCAACAAAAATGTAGCAAATAAAAAGCTGATTAGCAATATCTTTTTTAAACTTTTATATAAACTTGTCTAGTTTCTTTAAGAAGCTTTTAAACTATACGAATTTATTTACAATTTAACTATTAAATATTCCTATTGATGTATTTTCAACAAGGAAATAAAAATCAAAGATTTATAGCCAAAGATGTTTGCACAAATATTCTAAGCTAACAAAAATAAAAACGCGAAAAGGGAAAATGTAAAACCCATTGGGCATTGAGCACCATAGGCAATAATTAACGAGAAATCAAAGCGTAAACTAATTCGACCTTGTGGCAGCAACAACAATTACTACAATGACACGTGACCATGAGAGCAGCGAAAAATATATAAAACTAAAATACATACAAACGAAAAGTAAACATGTAAAATGCAACTGAGAATAAATATAGACAAAAATGTTTATTGTTAGCACACGAAATGAAAAACTATTTGAACACAGAAAAACACAGATATGAAAAACACGCTGATATTTGGAACGCTAGAAATGTTTAACGGAATAATTGACAAATTTTTTAATTGCTGCCACAAATGCTGACCTTGACACACTAAAAAAGCAGCGCAATCGCCATAATAATAAAACTAGTCAAACCCCCTCTCATCTCTCTCCCGTACTTCCTCTCTTGAAATATAAATTTTTCTAGTAGAACTGTTGTGCAGTGCACATAGCTCACATTTTATAGGCAATTTGTTTTTATTATTTTAGTTTGGGATATCAACAAACACAGAGAAACCCGAGAGTGAGTGCGAGAGAGAGTGGGAGGGTTGGAGAGCCACGATGGCAGACAGCGTGGCAGGCAAAGAGTCATAAAATAAAAAGGAAAGGCAAAAACAGAAACAGAAAACAACAAATGCGAAAAATATTGCAAAAATAAATAATAATAAAAGTTGGAGGCGTGGGCGTTGCCATCTATTACACGACAAGAAAATCTATACAAGCTACATTTAATCCGAATTGAGATTGAATTGAATTTGTTTAGAAACATCTATTTAGTAATTTGAAATAATGGCATATAAATATACAAATTTTTAAATTGTTTAATGACAAGATGTGGCTTTCATTGCCTTTCTTTGTTCTTAAAAATATTTTTATAAGAACTGTTGAAATATGGAAATATTTTCTCAGACCTAAGAAGATTATATAGGCCCCCAATATTTCTTGCTGTGTTTTTGCGAGCAAGCGAAAGAGAGGGTGGTGTGTGTGCGCCTTTTAAGTTGATTAAAAGCGCGTTCTGCCGATGGCAATGTGTCCCCCCTCAAATTCCTCCCCATGTTCATTCCTCTGTGAGCCGCATAATTGTGTCAGCTTTTCTCAGAATATGTTTGTGTATATACACTAGAGCAGCGAAATGTGTGTCACGTCTCCACGGGCATGCAAAAAATATATAACAAACATTATATGATATAAATAGCGCAGTCGTGTCTAATTAGCTTTGTAATGCTTTTACCACAAAGTTGATAAACAACAAATATTAATAAAGGGAAATATTTACACTAATTACAAAAAGGGGGAAAACTCAAATAATTATTTTTGTAAAAAAAACATCAAGTACAAACATAATATTTCCCACAGTAATTGATTTCAACTTTAATTGAATTAATTAGTTGGAAAAGGAAATTTATTGAGCTTAATAATTTGAATTTCTGAGCTCAAGTTAATTCGCAAACACTGCGTATGCGTAATTTGTAGCCACTTCACACAGAGTTCTAATCCAACAAAGGGCTTTTCCCAGAACCCTTTCCAAAAATGTCTATCTGATGTTTTTCAATAGCTCTTCGTTGGAAATATGCGAAGACACGCACACATGCCTCCTCGACTGCGGCTAGACAGCAGCCAAAAGGATGTTATAGAAATATAGGATGGGGATCCTTTACCGACAACTGTCTGGGTTGCTGTAATGGAAATGACTTTGACTTTTTGATATTCGGTTGTGAGCCGCAATATACGCTTATAGCCAAAACATTCGGCTTTTTGTTGTTTTCGGTCTACTTTATTGTTCAGTTGCCAGACTATAGGTTCAATGCCTGATAAATGGTCTTGTTTGGTTTTTGGTCGCACACCACAGGTCTAGACATGGGTCTTGGTATCCATCAGGGCGGTCTGGCTTTACAAATTAGCCAACAAATTTCAATAAATTGGGGAAATTGGTGGAACGAGGCAATACGTGTACTTGATTAATGTAATCAAATATTATATTTACACTGTAATCTTCATAAAGTAACTTTTTTGTTATCATTTTGCGGATTTAAAATGATATTTCTAAGAAATAATCCATATTGCGTGTAGAGCATTTTATTAAAACTTTTTTTATGCGAAAAACTTCATTTAAACTCTGACAGAGATTAGAAAATTACTTAATTTAATCAACTTTACCAATTTCTTAACACTCCCTTTATATTCTCAACATTTTCTCCTCTTTCCACATTGGCTATATTTATCGCTGCTCCAGTCCCAGACATTTTTCTCTGGCTTTTCAATGCCACACACGCTCTCTTAAATTGCAAATGTCCGGTGGCGCTTAAATGCTGAAAATAAAATTCATTGCCCGGCCGGGTATTGATTAACAATAAATTGTCGATGTGGCGTTGTCGTTCGTTGTCGCCGCTATCGTTGTTGTAGTTGTTGCCTTTGTGGCCAATTGTTGTCGTTTTGTCGGCTTGACCGGCGAAATGGGCGACCTGTGGGCGGTGGTTTGAGGGAGCAACGGAGCAGACGAATGCCACATGGAGCTTTTGTCTGGCCGTCTGTTTGGGGCTGTCATGGTGCCACATATAGATATAGATATACGTAGATACACACACCCGCAGGATACAGAGAGGCAGAGATACATATTCCGAAACGAGATGCGCACACGTGCATGCATAAACAACAACGATGCGATCCCATGCCACATAACGGAACTCGTTCCTATATATCTATATATAGTATGTTTGCATCGGCCATATAATGTACTGCAGTTTTGTTTGCTAGTTTTCCAGACGGGGTTAGGATATAGATATGTATGTGTATGTAAACGTACATCTGGGCATATCGAGCGTGTGTATGTATGTGCACAGGCCAAAAGCCCATTCAATTTAATGTGGCGCTTGTCTAGCCAAAATTTTTACCGCCTCACTGGTTACCTCCTCGCTATTTGGGTTTATTGAAGCTTTAAGCTGCGAATAAGCCGCCTTTACATAGAGAAAATACAAAATTGACTTAGCTATCGTCCTCTAATAAAATTTTTTTATTTGCAATGCCTTTTCCCTTGGTGTACGCGGACTTTCAAGGGCTCCTGGTGTGTAAGCTTTAATTAGAAAATACCCAAATGACGGCCATTTTCAGTTATTCTTTAATTTGCGCCATCAGTCCCTGGGGGTTGTTATCGATTTTCCCTGGCTGGCATTTCCACACCTACAAACACCGGCCACCGCCGCCACCCCCCCGCAATGAAAGCTGTCGTCAACGCTGTTTATGCTAATGAAGTCACATTGTCGCTGGCCTGCGTCTACGCCCACCAAAAATAGAAGAAGGAAAAATAAAATGAATGGCATAACATTAAATACAAAGCGAAAAGAATGTATTAAAAAAAAAACCTGGAACGTGTCAGGCATGATTAATTAGCATAGTAGAAAAATATATATAACGAAAGCCACCCTGAACAAAATAAGTAAAATAAATCTAGACACAAAGCACAGGAGAGAGGTGTTGCATATCAATGACGAAAAAGGCTTATATTAATCTCAGTGTGGGAATCCATTTCAGTTACTTCAAGTCGTTTTTTTTTTAATAAGAAATATCTTAGTTTAGAAACTGAAGTAAACGCAATCAGTGAACACATACTCACAGAATTTAGTGTTATTAAAATATTACCAAATTTTCCAATATAACTATTGAAAATTCACATAAGTTAATCTATATAACGTCACATCAGTGCATCAGTGTAAAATATCATTTAAATTCAAACTATTTGCATTTACACTGCATTTTCCATATTCGTTAATCATAAAAAACTGTTTTGAACTCCACCATTATTTTCCCCTCAATTATTTTGATTATGCCGAACCCAATTTATTTATGTTTTTACCATTTCTCTTTTCTTCTTTTCTCTCTTTTTACAGACTCAAACTATAAAAAAAAAACACATTACAAATTGTACATAAACAAAAGTCGAGTGCTGCAAAATCGTATAAAAGGCAGCAACTCAGAATACACTTTACAACACTGGGTCGAGGTGCGTGCAATATGCGTAACGGTATTCGGGAACGTGCGCGTGCCACGGAACGCATTGAATTGAAACAGAACGTGTGGAATCTATAATGCAATTACAACAACAACAATTAGAACCACAAGAAATACACCAACAGCCAGGAGGAGCAGAAGACGAAAAAAGAACAATAGCGAGAAAGAAGAGGAACATTTGGAAAATGTTGTTGTTGCCGTACACTGAAGAAAATGCATCGTTTTCTTAACATCCAGCAAAATATCAAATTACGCAACTATCATCAGTTACTTTTGTATTTTGTCACCGCTGCTGCTGGAGGACGGGCGGAAGTGAGAGGTCGAGCAAGAGGTGAAGGAACCGGAACCGGAAGAAGAAGCGGTCGCAACGGAAGTAGTAGTAGTAGAAGAAGAGGAAGCAGAGCGGCAGCAGCAGCAAAAACAGCAAAAGTAACGTTAAAAGCAAACGCGACGCATCGCAAACGCAACTTAACGTAACGCAACGCAACGCCGAACGACGTGAAGATTAGCTGAAGGATAATACTATTAATATTGTTAGCCCAATACATTAACCCAACGCTGCCACTGTTCCTAAGACATCATCATCCACAACAAACGGAAAAGAAACCATTTGAAATAAGCGTAGCTCGTAGCCGTAACCGTAAACCGTAAACCGTAAACCGTAACGTAAACGCAAAAAAAAAACAAGAAAAACCAACTACAGAAACACAAACCCTATGCCAATTTTGATCATTAAATCGTTTTGCACATAACATAAACTCACTCCCATAAGCGATCCATCAACAAAAACATCTAAAACAGCGAAAAACAAACGTTGTTTTAGACCCAAAATCCCAGAAACCAAAAACCGATCTCGCCCCTTGCCACGCACACCAAAAAAATAATACAGACACACACATAAAATAAAAAGAACAACAAAATAGAAACACAAAATAAAAGGCTGGCCAAGGAAAGCGGAAAAATATGGCCACACCTCAAGTCAAGGACTTGGTGTTGCGCTCACCCGCTGGCTCCTCCGATGTCATCTCCTTCGCCTGGCCCCTGCAGATCGGACATGGACAGGATAAGCACGATAATGGCATCGACATTATCGACACAATCAAGTTTGTCTGCGATGAACTGCCATCGATGTCATCGGCCTTTGAGGAGACCAATCTCAATCAAATTGACACTGCCTGCTATAAGACTATGACCGGACTGGTCGATCGCTTCAACAAGGCCGTCGACAGTATCGTTGCGTTGGTAAGTATTTTTATTAATTTTTTTTTTTGTTTTCTAAAACATATTTATAGCAAAATTATAGTTTTTTCTCGAAACCGTATTTTGCAATAAATTTGTTAGTCCTGGTAAATGATCTTTAAGTAATACATTTCCCCTTTTCCTTTTTTTAGGAAAAAGGAACTTCACTGCCCGCCGAGCGCCTAAACAAGTTCGCTCACCCTAGCCTTCTAAGACATATTTTGCAATTAGTTTACAATGCTGCCGTACTTGATCCGGACAAGCTCAACCAGTATGAGCCCTTTTCGCCGGAGGTTTATGGCGAGACGAGCTACGAGCTGGTGCAGCAGATGCTCAAGCACGTCACCGTCGGCAAGGAGGACACGTTCATTGATCTTGGCTCGGGAGTGGGCCAGGTCGTCCTCCAAATGGCCGGATCCTTTCCCCTGAAAACCTGCATTGGCATTGAGAAGGCGGATACGCCGGCGCGTTACGCAGAGCGCATGGATGTGTTTTTTCGCCAGTATATGGGTTGGTTCGGGAAGCGCTATTGCGAATACAAGCTAATAAAGGGCGACTTCCTGGTGGACGAACATCGGGAAAAGATCACCTCATCGACGCTGGTATTTGTAAATAATTTCGCCTTTGGGCCGACGGTGGATCACCAGCTGAAGGAGAGATTTGCGGATCTGCGAGATGGAGCGAGGGTCGTATCCTCCAAGTCGTTTTGTCCACTAAACTTTCGGATTACAGACAGGTTGGTTTTTGTTTTATTAAAAATTGCAAAGAAATACAATATAAATGGAAGTATTCTTATTTATGGATTTTAATTTTTTGCAGAAACCTCAGCGACATTGGCACCATTATGCACGTGAGCGAGATTCCTCCCCTGAAGGGCTCTGTATCCTGGACCTGCAAGCCCGTTTCGTATTATCTGCATGTGATCGATCGCACTATATTGGAGCGATACTTTCAGCGCCTAAAAACGAAAGGCGGTAACGATAACGACAGTGTGGGTAAGTTCATCAGCAGGGCGAATGACGAAGGAGAAGATGCAGGATGCACCAATTGGAAATTCAAATAGAAAAAAGAAAAACAGAGACCACACACATACACAGAAAACAGTCACTATTCATTGGCATAGCATAAATCCCTACATCAGATCCATCAATCACTGTCAAAATCAAAAATTCGTTTCATGTCATGGTTTTTCTAACTCGAATCAATCATTTCATTATCGCAATCAAAATATCTAATAAGATTATTTGTTGTTAAATATAATCAACATTTATAGTCATAATAAGTAGGTTACAGGGTAGATTTTGCAAACAAACTCGAGTTTTTAAAGTAATTTAATAAAGTTTCAGCTTAATATGAATATTTGTAGGCCATAAATTACTTTTTAGGCTGACGACTCTTTTAATTGTAATATATTCTGTCAATTGAAACAATTTGCCTTTAACAACTAAAGATCTGCCTTGCAATTTGGCTTTAGATCGCAAAATAATAAGTTTTCTTGATATATAATTTTAAGTTTAAGTGTTTTATGTATATTTAATCCATTTTAATAATCGTATTTCTTCTTGTTGCAGGAACTGTGCGCACCACTCGCGATCGTGCCAAGCGTGAGGCAAACGTTGGCCAGCACCACCACAATCACAATAACAACCATCATAACAATAGCAACAATCACGCCAACAACAACCACAATCATCAGCGGGAGCGGGAACAGTCGAACGGAGCCATCAACACCGGTGTCCAACAACAGCAGCAGCGTCATCAATCGCAGTCGCCGGCCAATGTCAGCGGCAGCGGGGGACTAACGGTTGCCATTGGGCATCCAGCAGCCTCCAAGACACGCCAGCAGCAACAACAACAGCAGCAGCAGCAGCGCAGCCTCGACATGGAGAGCAGCACGGAGAGCGAGGGCGAGGCGACGAATGGCAATGGTGGCAACACCACCACGGCCACCAATACCACATCAGCTTCGAATGGCCCAATGACCCGGAAGGTGTGGTCCGATTGGTGCAGTTCCAAGGGCAAGAGTTCGCAGTCCGATGACGAGGAGAACAACAACTCCAATAGCAATGGCGGTGGGACTGGACCTGGGGCTGGAGGAGCTGTTGGCCGCCAGGCTCGTGCTGCCACCCAAAAGAAGCGCAAGAAACTGACCAGGAAGGCGGCGATAGCCAGTAAGTCGGCAGCAGCTGCTCAAAGGGAAGCAGAGGCAGCGGCAGCGGCGGCGGCAGCCTCGGCAGCGATGGCTAGCAAGGACTCCAGCTCCAAGGAGGATCAGCCAAGGGCCGCAAGTGCGGGACCTGGTCGCAAGGGACGCTTGAAGAAGGGAGCCCGGGGCAGGAAATCCCTGAAGATTGTTGGACTCGAGGCGCTGCATACGCAAACGGTTTTGAGTACGTCACTGGATGCCATGACCAAGAAGCTGCCAGCGGCGCCAGGAACTGTGGATCAGCAGCTGACGGCACTGCTCACAGAGAATATGGCGCATACGGAACTGGATATACCGACGGCGCCACAGGACACGCCGTATGCCCTGCAGATCCTGCTGGATGTGTTCCGCTCGCAGTACATGGCGATGATTGAGCACATGAAATCCAGTGCCTATGTGCCGCAGGTCCAGAAGCAGATTGCCCAGGAGCAGGAGAGGATGACGCGATTGAAGAACCGAGCCAACCAGCTGGACAAGCAGATCAAGGTGCTGATCAACGACAGTGTTGCGTTGCTCAAGGTGCGAATGAACGAGCTGGGCATCCACGGCAACTCCTCGAACGACCTCATCGCCCAGGCGAAGGAGATTGTGGGCAGGCACAAGGATCTCCAGCACACTGTCAGCCGGATGCGGAACGAGGTCACCTTTTACGAGGGCGAGCAGAAGCATCTGCTCAAGAACCAGTTGAAAAATCTGCCCGAATATCAGAAGCTCTGCGGCGGCGTCAATGGCAAGGTGAAGCTGGAGGTGCCACCGGAACTGTCTGAGACCACGGCCCAGGAGCTGGTTCTTAAGGAAATCGCCAATACGCTCAGTCAGCGCAAGAAGCTCTACGCTCAGGTGTCCACCATTGAGCAGGAGACGACGGTTCTGCAGAAAACGGCCGAGGAACGGTCCACGGCAGCCACGCTTCTGGCGCAGGGAACCAACATGATGACTGTGGCCACCCCTGGAGCCTCCGCTTCATCCTCGTCCTCGTCTACGTCCTCCTCAACTACCACTTCTACCCCACTGTCGAATCCTACAACCGTGCCAACAAACAATAAATTAAATAACGTGAAGAACTCGCGACGCAGTCGAGAGCACCGCGCCCGATCGCAGGAGTGGCCAGAGGTGCCCGAGGTGGGCAAGATCCAGGAGAGCAATCCCGAGGTGCTTGCCCAGAAGATTGTGGAAACCTGCCGTCAAATCGAGGCGGGTAAGTTCCAGGGAGGAGCAGCTGTGCCAGCTTACCAGATGAACGGCAAAAATAAGGTCATTTTGGAGGCACCACAACCACCGCAGGCGCCGCCAGCTGCTCCAGCAATGAGCATCAAATCCTCACCTGGCCACCACTATAAGGACAGCACTCTGATGCCCGCTCCCAAGCAGCAGCAGCAGCAGCAGCAACCACAGGTGCCGACGACGCCCACTTCTCTGCTGCCCAAGTGTGAGTTGCCGGGATTGCCGGGCGCAAGTAGGAAGCAAGAATCGCCCAAGGTGGCCAACTTTGAGGATCGGTTGAAGAGTATCATCACCACAGCCTTGAACGAGGATCAGGAGCAACGCAGCAAGGCGGTCGATCCCATACCCTCGCCCTCGCCGCTCCACAGTCCGGCGCCTAAGCGATCAAAGCAGCAGCAGCAGCAGCCAAGCGGCGGAGCCTTGAATCCCACTCAGTCGCTGCCCAACAATCTGCACAACATCATCACGGTGTCGACGCAGGGTCTGATGCATCTAAATGCCAACACAACTATATCCCCGATAACGCCGCCGTTGCCGGGTCCGGGAGCTGGAGCCACAGCCTCTACGGCACCGCCACCGCCAGCGAATCTTCCTTACGGGGCCTACGGCGGCGCAGTGGGCAAGGTTTCGGGATCGGGTAAGTATCAGCAGACAGCCAAGGAGCCCAAGTATGCGCCACCACCGCCGCCGCCACCGCCATCCCACATGGCAGCCCTTTACTCGGCGGGACAGCAGCAGACGACCACTCCCGCGGACTTGGCCTACCAGCAGCGGCGACGCGGCTCCGTGAGTGCCAGCAGCTATGAACACTTTATGGTCCAGCAGCAGCAGCAGCAACAGCAGCATGCTCTTATGCTGGCGGCAGCCGCACATGCTGCCCAGCGTCAGCAGATGCGCGTCGAAGAACAGCAGCAGCAGCAGCATCATCATCATCAGCAGCATCATCATCACCACCAACAGCAGCAGCAGCAACAACAACAACACCTCCAGCAACAGCAACATCGATTGCAGCATCAGCACCTTCAGCATCACCATCATCATCCCAATGAATTCAAGGCGCCGCCAGCTGATAATCTTCACCTGCAGCGTTCGAGTAGCCGGGAACAGTTGATAGTGGAGCCGCCGCAACAGCTGCCACTGGAACTGTTGCCCCGGGCCAGTTCTGCCAACTCTGATTATGGTGGCTATCGCATCCGTCCGCCCAGCAGGCCCAGCTCCAACTCATCGCAGCCAGATTACACTCAAGTCTCGCCCGCCAAGATGGCTTTGCGACGGCATTTATCGCAGGAGAAGTTGAGCCAGCATGTGACACCGCAGGCTACGCCACCACCGCCGCAGGGACAGGGAGGCGCCACCTCGGCTACCTCGGGCAAGACTATCGGGGATCTGGTTAATGGGGAGATCGAACGCACCTTGGAGATCTCACATCAGAGCATCATCAATGCAGCTGTGAACATGAGCACCGGCGGTGCCCATTTCATGGAGCGAAACACCTTCCTCAACGACAGATCCAACGATCGGCTGCTCATCAACCTTAATGCCCAGCGACCGGAGCGAGTGCATGTTCGTCCGCTCTCCGACGAATCCCAGGAGCCGCATCCCACCAGCTATGCCCAGGAAAGAGGAGCAGGTCCACAGGCGGCAGGAGGAAACAGCAATTTGGCCACTCTGGCCCATGTGGCCTATGTCCAGAAGGCGCAGGCAGGCGGAGGCCGACCGAACGCGGGAACAGCACCACCTCCAGCCAGCCACTCCTCGTCTGCCCGATCGGGACGGGACTATCAGCCGGTGGCCCTGCCCCGTGCGGAGCTCAAGGGCAGCATCGAGGCCTACTTCCACGAGGAGCAGCAGCAGCAGCAGCAGCAGAAGCAGTCAAAGGGCGCAGGATCAACGGGAGCGGCTGCATTGCGTGGAACGCGTATTAACGGCGCAAATCCACCATTGGAGGGTCTAGCTGCTTCACTGCAGGATCATGTGCGTGCCAGAAAATACAAGGAGGAGACCGAGGAGCGTCAGCGCCGGGCTGCAGCTGCCGCATCATCATCATCTTCAGCGGGAGTACCGCCCTCTGGGATGGAAATGGCAGCTCACTATGCCCATCAGGCGCCGCCAGCCCACAGTTACCACCATCATCATCACCATGGCGCCAGTCTCAATGGAACGCCGCACAAAGTGGAGCGTAAGCATGGTCTTGATTAACCTGCTGGGTTTCCTTCATTCTAAGCTCTCCCTCTTCCCTCTTTTAGTTGGAGTAAAACGAAGCTCGCCACTGGCACCGCACCAGCAACCGCAGCGTCCCTCGAAGCTGGCACATTATGAGCCACCGCCACAACAACAGCAGCACCACCAAGCCCATTTGTACGCCAACGGGCAAGTGCTGCCGCCGCCGCCACCAGCTCATGATGCTACCACACCCTCGCCGACGCCCTCTTCGTCGTCGTCGTCCTGCGGCAGGCGCAGCAATAGCAACAATAACGGCAAGATGCTGGTAGATCCACCTCTGCTGATGAGCCCCGAGATCAACTCTCTGATGGGCGATGAGCGACCTCTGCAGCTGTCCCATCATGCGCAGCAACAGCAAATGCTCCATCACCATCAATCGCAGCAGCAGCAGCAGCAGTCACACCTGCAGCAGCTCAGGGTGCCACATCTCGGACATGGTCATGGCCATGGTCACAGCCACAGCACCACGCCAACCTTGGGCGGACAGCGTAGTAGTGCTAATGCCGCCGACGATGGTAAGCTATACGTAGACCAAGCAATTTCGGCCTGGCCACCTACCACACATGCACTACCAACACCACCACCAGCACATGTAGCCTATACGCAAGAACTGCATAATCTTCACCAGCACACATACCCAACTCGACACGCCGCCCAACTGGTGGCAGAAGATCTAACCATGAAACGAGCCGAGGCGGAATCGGAAGAGGAGGTGGAGGAGCCAGGCTTGGGGGAGGATGAGCCTCCATCTGATGATGATAACAATTCCGCCTCTAGCTCAAGCTCAAGCTCAAGCTCCAGCTCCAGTTCCAACTCCAGCTCCTCCGATTCCGATTCTGAAGCGGCTTTAACTACTTAGCGACACCATAAAACACCACACACACACACATTTGAACACTCTTTTTTATTTTTTCTTATTGTAAATACACAACACGCATATACAAAACCAAATTTATTTAATTTTTTACACTTTTAGATCAAATTATTATTTTAATTGTTGCATGTTGTTTTGTACCTTTTGGTCTGTGTCTGTAGTATTTGTAGAACTCACTGTATTGTTGTAGCCTTTGACTATTTATGTTTTATTTGCTTATCATTTTGTATTGCTTTTTACTTATAATTTTATTTATTTTTGCCATAAACATTTTGTGTATTAGTATCTTTATTGAAAGGGTGAAAAAAGAAAACTAACTAAAGACAAACATCAAAGAATTTAACAAAGCAAAAAAGTAAAGAGTTTACTGCCTAAGATTAAAGAACTGTAATCCCGATAGAAAAAGTATATTTAAATGGGTTTTCTACACATATATATTCCATCTGAAAACATCTTTGTATCATATGAAAAATCAATGTAAACGACGACCAACAACATCCTGAGAAAAAATGCTAAAAGTACCTGATAGTTCCTCTCTCCTTCCTTCTAAGCGTCATGCCAAATCAATCATCTATATCTATGCATATATAAAATGTTACCCAGAACCACCAAAATCCAACCACACACACACATAAAACTCACAACCAAAAACATAAAGCTTAAAAGAGCTTAATTGTAAAAAAACATACATAAATACATACCCCCATAAAAGCAAAACATTTATTCAAAATTAACCCAAAAAATTACAAAACAAAAAAAAACACTTTCTTGGAATGTTATTATTATAATGCATAATTAATTTTCAATTTTACTAAAAATTCAAATAAAAAAAAGAAGACTGCAAATGCAAATTGGTAATTCTAAGACCTTAAAAATATATATACCTAAAAAAAACATACAAAAGAAAACAAACCCCCACCTCTTATCCAAAGCCTTCTTTTTATGACTCCCTTCTATATTATGCTCTACTCCCATACAGTTAACGATTTGGCAGCGCAACGTACTATAACTAATTACGATCCCAGACGTCGCCTTCGCACGACTCTGTCTGGGGGCCCAACGAAACTATCAGCTGCCCAGCATAATAATACTAGTAATCACAGTCTGAATGGATATGTTCTGGCAGATAGTAGTAGTAGTTGCTCCCACACACCACAAGTAACCCCAATAACCAATGATCGATTGCATTGAACCGAAACTGAAATTGAATTGAAATTGAATTGAATTGAATTGAATTGAATTGATTGACATTGCATACCTCAAAATTCCTCTAAACCGAAAACCAAAAAAACCAAACGTGAAAATCGAAAAGAGAACATGTTGTTGTTGGGCGATTAAAAGACAAAATCTTCTAAACATAAACTAATAAATTATAAGCAGAGTACAAGAAAAAGAAAACCTGATGATCAAAAACAAACTACAAAAAAGACAACTTTTTAATTTTTGCGTTTAATAATTTACCTACTAAAAGTACAGAATTTATATGCCAAAAACAAATTATATAACTAAAAAAACGAAAGAAAAAATATCAATTTTAAAAACGAGCATGAGGTAAGTTCTGTTGCGCCTAATTGGTTTTCTTTCTTTTTTAATTATTTTATTTTTACTTATGATTTCCTTTATTTTTAGTTTCATTTAGTAACAAACTTTTCTTTTCACATTTACCACACGCATCACACACACACACACACACATAAATATAAAAGAACAACAAAACACCCATAAATCCGTAAGGAACACCAGAACATACTTACAAGTCCCTTGCACGCAACGCAACTGTACCAAAAAAGAAAGAAAGAAGCTTAGGACACGACTGGCTTATTCGCCATTGTTATCGTTGTTTATATCACAATCGCCGACTGACCTTATATCCCGAAACTCACCATAGCTCACCCCAAAACTCCACCCACAACGCAAAAAATTCGCACTACTTTAGGTCAAGCTTTAATGGGAAACTAACTAACGTGGCCTTTTTGTATAATCTAACTCCAGATGATGTTATAGCCGCCGATGACGAGTCCCACTGGCAGCATCGCGTCAGTTCCGGCTTCGATCGCTTGGTGGCCTTTGCCAGCACTGAATTGGATAAGACGCGGCGCAGCATCGATGGCATCGACACGGTTCCAGCCTCGATCAGTTGCAACACCTCGCCGGATTCTGGCATTACGCACAGCAGCAGCAATTCGGATGCGGTGCGCACATTCCTGTCCACCTCGTCCAGCTCCTCGTCGCAACTGGAGCTGCCTATAGGCAGCGGTGGGAGCAGCAGCAACAACAGCCTCTACAACAACAGCAGCAGCAGTGGCGGTGGCGGCGGGAACAGTGGGGCGGTCAGCCATCAGCAGCAGCAACAATTGCAGCTGTTGCAGGTTCAGCAACAACAGCAACAGCAGCACCAGCACCTGACCACCGATCACCTGAGCGACAGCAGTAGCATCAAGTCCTCGGCATCCTCGTCGCTGCACGGAGCTGGCAGCAGCTCTCTAAAGACAGTTTCGCCGGTGGATCCCAGTGCCATTGAATCGCCGCCCCTGTCGGACGTTGGATTGCCCAGAACACCGAGTCCCAGTGCTGCCAGCGTGGCCACGCCTCCTCTGGCCAGTGGTCCATCTCTCTCTGGTGGAGATGTCGCTGGAATACCGCTGAAGTATCAGCGCAAGTCAAAGAGCGGCTCGGAGAAGCACTACAAGAAGAAATTCTGCGAGCGGAACTGGGAGTACGACTGCGATGAGCTTCTGGCCTACTCCAACTCGAGTGCACCGCCGACTGCGGCCGATGCGGCCGGCAATGGGCCACCAAGCCTGGTGGATACGGCCACTAGTGCGGGAATCGTTGCTGCGGCTGCTACTGCACCACTTCAGCTGGGAAAGTCCGGCAAGTCACCGAAGGAGAAATCATCGCCCCACCACAACAGCGGCTATAATCATCATCACAAATCCTCGAAATTCCGGCCAAAGGGCAAGGACTGGGACTGGTCGATGGACAGTCGCAGCCAGACGGGCGATCACCTGCTGCCCCAGAATATAAACAACTCCACGACCACCACAACGAGTAATTAATTTAGTAAATTAATTTAGTTCAATTTTGCTGAAGGATGAAGGAGGATGGATGAAGGCGGAGAGCGAGCGACTCGATTGCCGCTTTTTAGCCAGATTAATTGTACATTTTGCATCTAAGCATGGAGATGATCCCTGTGAATTATATATATTGTATTTAAATCAAGATTTTTTGTAATTTTAACTAAATGAATTGTGTACGCATATAGCCAACTAATTTGTATAGCACAGCTCTCCATTATTTGCCTTGTTTTTTTGCTAGCCACCAGCTCTCCTCCTGTGTGTCACCAGTGTGTTTTTATTTCCTTGCGAATTCTATTATTAGGCTAGGCGGGTATTTCGCATTAGGTTATAAGTATAAGGTTGAACCCAAACTGCTGATGAACAATGTTACTACTGACTTCTTTATACCGATTATTAATATTATTATTATTGTATTTAATTTCAAATTATTATTGTTTATAAGTTGAATGTGTTTTGTCCCTATTATTATGATTTTTTAATAAAAAATTGTCAACTAATTAAAACGATTTTGATTTGTTTTTGTTTTCGTTCAAATAGTTTATATAAAAACCATCGCTATTACTGTCTCTCTCCTCCACGTTGAATTGGGACCAACCAACCCTCGAATTCCGAACCTAATTCCTGTTTTCAGTACGACGAAGGTGGCTTAGATGAAAGTTGCTTCCACAAAACGAATATATAAGTATGAGAACATTTTCAAAGAAATCTTGTAGGAAAAGTATATTAAGAGACTTGCCCACAATAATTGCACGTTTGCGAATTATCTAATATATACATATATGGCACAACCGATTACGGAACATTTCTTTGGTTATTTTTTAGGGTTTACAATATCATTTTTTGTACTTTATAATTATTTAATATCTGTGCTCGCGTATAGGTTTTTAGATATCGCGTGTGCGCTCAAATAGAAAGGCAAAGAGAGGATATATACAACATATACTTTAACAGATTAATCGCAAAACAATAATTCTAAACTGATGTAGAGGAATTAGATAACGTATACAAGCAACATGCAATATGCAACCGCAGCAGCAGCAGCAGCAACAGAAGCAGAACAACAAGTAACCTTATAAATTAATGAATTTTCCACCTCAGCGAAATAAACAACAATTTTATATAAATTATATTATATTATATTATAGCAGGCATATACAACATATATACATATAGATACTTATATATATATTATATACGATGCAAGCAGCAGCGGGAAGGTAAATGAATATCAGGAAACCAATTGAACAGTAAAAAGAAAAACAAATAAATGATTTACAAGCATTTAAAATAAACAACAAGCATAAGCAAACAAATATTTAGCAAAACATAAAACTTATATGAGTAACAGTAACTTATAGCGAATAATGGGAATTTCAAATGTGCTATTAGCGTAGTGTAATATATATATATTATAATTAACAAAAAAGTAAACGGAATAAAATCGGTATTAAATGCAAGGAGGGCGAGTACATCATGGGCGCAAAATGATTTTTATACGTAATATATTACGAGACGAAAGAGTTGTGTAGCAAATGGAATATAATTATTTTGGCGTCATTAAAACAAATGTCATGTAAAGTGCATATAAAAATAAATAGTTAAATTTACATGTAAAATTCATAAAACAATAAACGAAGAACCTAAAAATGCCATGGTTATTATGGGCAACCAGATAAACATTAAATGAGCACATACGCATATTAACATTAAAGGTATTATTATGTATATTTAACAAATATTTATTGCATATTATTATTTTAAACTTAAACGTTTAATAAAAAATATTAAAATATAATTAACGATAATTTTGCAGTGTTTTGGATGGGTATGACTGGTGGATATTTTTGCTAGTTTTCCTGGTTTTCTCCAAGTGCATCGAGACATCTGAAATGAAACATCAGTAATAAAAAAATCCAGATCCCCAAGGAAATCAATTTGATAAACGTTTGTTTCTGTTATCTGTATTTGCATGTCATTCAAATATCTTATAAAAAGTACAGTTTTGGTTCGTTTAACTTTAATGCATTGTTTCTGTATAATTGCATGTATCTCATCTAAAGTGTTCCCGGTGATAATATGTTTAATTTATTTACCATACTTAGGGCTATTGCTATTTAATCGTAGGTATATATTTTGTTTGTTGATCAAAGCGGACTGCGGGTTAATTCGTTGCTTAAAAATAAATACTCGTTTTGAATTCTGGGATATCAATTTAGAATTTATCTGACAATGTTTATACGATAGGCTATGGGGGTGGTGTATTATTAGCGGCTATTGCATTTTTATTTGTTGACTATATATGTATGTATGAATTATCGATTGAATCTGAGGTTCTCTAACAAATTCATTAATTTCCTAGCCTTGCGTATTGTAAATGAGTGTATATTTAATTATACTCGTATAACGTTCTATTAATCTATTTATTTACGTGTGTATACGAAGCTAACTCCTCTGTGTCCTCTGTTTGTTTTTCGTTAATGCATTTTGTATGTTTGTATGAATATTTCTTCTTGTTGTGTTATATATTTAATTGTTTTACAATAAAGCCTGAGGCACATTTATGATTTATTTTCTTAACATTTTTTAAAAACGCTTGTTTGTTTTTTTGCTCAAACAGGAGCTGAATTTTGTGTGTATTAAAACGGAAAGTGGTTCGGGGCCTGTGTTTTACTTTGTTTTACAAACAAACTAACATTCATTTGCAATGTGAATCATTTTATATCGAAGTGATTAAAGCTAAGCTCGGTTCAAAGCAATTAAACAGAACTTAAAGACTCTGCTAAACTGGGCACAAGAAACGACATTACAACTAGATTTTCAGGCAACCGATAGACAAATTGAATTACAGACATCGCGTACAAAATCCAGTGATCAGTGATAGTTTAACTAAAGTACTACGCGCAGCTCCAAGACGACCAAGCGCGAATTAAACAAAAATAATAAACAGGTATAACAATCAAACACTTACAGCTAATTGAAGAATCCAACCCTTTAGGATAGAGAAGTGAAAAGTTTAAAGAAAGTAACAAATAAAGATTTATATTGGAGTTGTGTTAGTTTAAGCGAAAGCCACGCCCAGAAGGCCAACAAATGGATGAACAATTGACGAAGCTCGCTGTTCTCAATACCTTTCTTACAACACCATACAAACACACAATAAAATTTGACAATTATTAAACAGAGACTGCCACTTTTCTGCAACCCCTTCGTAAAATCGACAAGGAAAATCTTCTTAGAAATGGAAGATTACAATTAAATATGCATTATTATCGAGGGTCGCAGGAAAGCCAACTCGTCGAGCGCCGAGGTTTAGGTCTATAGTTCTATATAGATCTACTACATACATTTACAGTTACAATTTTGTAAATTTGTTTTCGTTTTTAAAACCGCTGCACACGTTTCCTTCATTCAGACTTTAAGTTCGTTTCATTTGTAAGGTTGTTCAACTTGTAAAACTATGCAACTACATTCCGACGCCATCATCGTCATCGTGTTAATGTTAAATTTTTAGTGATAATAACAATATGCCGAGTGCATATGTTCATACAACGAGGGCCTGAGGGTAACGATTAGGTTATAAAAGTCGACTGAAGTACATATTTGTACCTTCGATGCTGTCGCGACACTTAATGAAACCAATTAGAGGCTATGGTTAAACTGGTGATTAGTTAACGTTAGATTAGACAGAGGGAAGATAGGATCTTGTTGGATGTTCAGCTTGCGTGTGACATGAAGAGAAAGCTCATTTATGGAGGAGGAGAAGGTTAGTTGGGGGTTGGTGATCCTGCTATTTTTGTCTAAGAGACAGCTTAACATTAAACTCAGATAATCTTATAAATTACTTCAGTTTGATTGCTTCTTTTTTTCAAAAAGAACAGGATCATTTTTTACACTAAGGACTAACTATACGGGGAGTGAACACAACAACAAATGAATTATGTAAATGCGACGAGAGTCAGATGCGGTTTGGAAGAAGGAAGAAAGGTGGCTCTACAACTGGTCCACATGCTGCAACAGACAGGCCACCACATTGGCATCCTTCTCTGCAGCCGATTGAGCCTCCTCCTTTTCCCCTTCCTCATGATCCGCATCCACCTCCTGTCGCTGGGGCAATACAATCTCCTGAGCTTTCTCTTCATGCAAATTCTAAAAGTCATCGAGTATATCTTCGACACCAATCATCGCCTCCACCACATCGGCACTGCTGGGAGCACTATCATCGATTAGGTTGTCTGCGCTCAGGGTCATAGCAGGATCTGTGGTCCCCATGCCCGCTCCATAGGCCGACGATGAGGGTAGACTGTCTATGGTGTTGCCGTTGATAAGAAAGTCGCGGGGCATCTCAGCGGGACTGTAGCGGAAACACTGATTAGCAATGGGCGTTGTGGGCATAGACTTGGATATATCGAGCGGATTTCGGGCACCGTAAGAGTGCGACGCGTAAGCCAAATGATTTCCATTGCCTGATGAGGCTTTACCCCAGTTAAACGAGGGTGAGATGTTGAAGAAGCCATTCTCTACTCCACAACCTGCTCCATTTCCATTTCCACTGCCTGCTCCACCTGCACTTGCTCCGTTGGCTGTCGTACCACTTCCATTCATCGATATTAGACTGCTGTGCTGCTGGTGGGGCAGCGGAGTGGAGGGAACTGATCGCGAAACTATTCCCGCAGAGCCGCCGCTGCTGTAGCCCGACGACGAGCCCGCCGAGGAGCTGCACGTCGTTGCCGTTTGCTGTGTCATGCTGTTGAACTTTTGATTAAAACTGGGCGAGATCAGCGAGCTCACATCAACGTCTTCGTAGAGCAAACCTGTATCCTTCAGTGGCGCCGACTGCTGACTGTTGCTGTTCTCCGAATAGAAGTTAAGGCTGGGCGACTGTTGGCTGCACCTCCGCTGCAGTTGGGACAAGGGTACCGACTGCGAGCGCTGCATCTCCGATGAATCTAGATCATTGGCGCCCGTCAGCGCTAGACTAGTCTCCAGATCCATTGAGTTCTGGTTAACCAGCGGATCGGCACTCTGACTGCTGTCCGTGAAGCTGCACGTGTTGCCACCGCTACTAAATGACCAACTGGGGCCCATCCATTGCTGAAGAAGCGACGGACTCGGCGGTGCGGAGGCCGACGTGCTTGTGGGATAGCTGTACACATAGCCACGTCCCTTGCGATGGGCTCCAATCATGGGATCTCGGTTGTCACAGTCCAGGGACTGTTGCTTGCTGAGCAAACTTGATCGCTGTTTCATCCGGGTCACGCCTGGACTGGCAAAACAATTCTGGCTGGAATTGGCCAATGTTGGTGCCGATGCCGGGGTGGATGCACTCGCTACAGCTCCGTTGGACCCATTGATATTCGGGGATATGGGTAGAAAATGATTCTTGTTGCTACCGTTGCTGGATGCATTGCTCAGGCTGATCTTTCGCTTGTTGTTGTTGTTGTTGATGATGCTGGGCAGCTGCTTGGCTCGCTGCAGTTGCTGATGCTGCAGGTGTTGCTGCTGCTTCTCCTGCTGCTGTTGGTGCTTTTTTGACATTAAGGCCAGAGACGCTGAGGCAGAACCCACTCCCGCCTGACCGGGCAGCATTGAAGGCGCCGGGACCGGCGTTAACATCGCTGCTGCTGCGGCGACGACGACTGCTGCTCCGCGGCCGGGAGCGGGCATCGCTTCCGGTGCAGAGCCTATCGACGTTGGCTCTTGTGGATTCCTGTTTGGTTCTGCAGCATCCAAGGAATTTAGTTGTTTTTCCTCAGCGTCTCCCATCTGAAAATATTGGAGTAGCTCGTGGTCGGGCTCCTCGGAGTTCTCCTCATCCTCGCCGGGCAGGAAATAGTCATCCAGCTCATGCTTGTCCATGTTGCATATGCTGATCACTCGCTCCCGGGGCAATCCCAAGTTCTCGGGCAATCCAGAGTCTTCGGCGGCCGCTGCCAGGGCGGCATTTTCCGCTGCCATCAAGCGCTTCGCTCTTAGAATCATCATCTGATTACGAGAGGCCACCTTGGGCGTGGCATCCATGCTGCTCGATGGACTCACCGAATTGACAATCATCATCTGTGAGGGTGGACCCATGGAGAGTCCGGGGCCGGGAACCGGAGAATTACCCGAGTTCGGCGGAGGGGGCGTCGCCGAGGTAGTGGTTATCGTTGGCGGCACCAGCAGACCGCCACCGCCTCCTGTTGTCCCGCTGCTTGGTGAATTAGCCCAGAAACCTTTCGTTTGCTGCGCCTTCAAGACTTTCTTGCAGAAAATGTTCGATGTATAGTCCTCCACCTCGTCCTTGATGACTAGTCCCGTGGGCGAAGGCTCGTCCTGCTGAGAAAGCACGACGGACGGCGTACCCATCTCCATGATCTTCGGCGTAAGGTTACGCACAGCGCTGCTGCTCCGTTGGTCTGTGGCCAAATTCATTGGCGTCACCTGCTGCAGGTAGGCAAGGGGTGCTTGCTGTTGCTGCTGATGCTGGTGATGAATAGGCGAGTCTATTATCTCCTGCTTGATCTTGAGTAACTGTTCGTCGCTGGCATCCTGGCTGCTGCCCGCATCCTGACCAGTGGCCAGTTGATTGCAGCTGGATTCCGAGGATGTTGATCCTTTGCGTTTCTTTTTGCGTCTTTTCTTCAGTGGTCCAATGTCCTGCATGGAAAATTCGTTACGATTAGTGTGTATTCTGGCAGACTTCCTAAGCTCCCCAACTCACGTTTAGAACTCTCTTATCCTTGGGTTCCCGCGGTGCATATTTCTTGGCCGAAACTGTGGCATTGTTGCTCCTGATGCGGCTACTTAAATCTGCCACACTCTCCAGCTTGGTGTTTAGCAATTTTTCCGCCCAGCCTCGCACCACATCCCAGCATTCAGAGTCGCCTCCTCCTGCCGTAGGCAATAGTCCAACCATATTGGGGCTGCCAACCATCTGCTTGGAATCAACTGAGGGCTCATCCCCGAGACCTTTATCGCTCTTGATCAGTTGCGGCAGCTGGGGCGGCGTCAGCTTGGTGGTCTTCCGCATGGCCGCATAGCAGTAGCGGGAGTTACCTCGCGTTCCCAATCTCCGTGGGCGCACCCCGGGAAAGACCTGCTTCATAACCTTGCCAAAATCTGCTGTCGACAGGGGTTTGATGCTCAGGCGTTCGCAATAAGCTCTGTAAGGAGTTGGAAATGTTACCTCAGGATGATATGGAAAGGGACTCCACTTACATGTAATCGTTGTACACATCCTGCTTGGGTATTGACACCTGTGCATCGTGCTCCAGGTGGGAACGCACCCAATTGATGGTGTGATTAATCTCAGAGCGCGTTCCCAATGGATTCTGTGGCTGCCTCAGCGGATCCGTATCGGCGCATTCGCCGGGCAAACGAAGGTATAGGAATAGCTTCTCGATGGGCTTCAATACGGAGACACGTTCCAGAATCTGCGAGATCTGCAGCTTGGCAGCATCGCTGTGAAATAAAACCGAGCGAGATTAGCTGGAGAAAACCAGGTGGTTACCAAGTAATACTTACTCCAAACTGGACTCAATGACTTGCTGCACTCTTCGCATTTTCTCCTCACTGGGCACCGGAGCTCCTCCTGTTGCCGCCGCCGCCGACTGGGAGTTAGTCAAGGCATTCATCACGTTCTCAGCAATGGTGGAATTGATTACCCCACTGGCCGCTGATCCAGCGTCATTCGAATGCCTTTGACCCGCAATTGCTGGAACCGAGGGCGGTGCTGCAGCGACTGCCGGTGCTGTTGTGGCTGGCACAGATCCAGCCGGTGGTGTGCCTCCCACAACATGCATAATCTTTCCCAGACCCAGTTGCTGGGCTGTGTTGAAGGAGAAGGCATTGGCGAAGGCCAGTCCGGCAGCAGCGTTCCCGGCAGCCGTGACAAAGGGATTTGGCGTGAGCACAGAGGTGGCTCCTGTGCCGGCATTTGGAAACGGAGGCGGCACAAAGCCGCTGGGCGTGGCTACAGGTACAGGTACATGGGTGTGGCTCGTGGGTGAGATCTGGGAGCCAGCAGGCACTGCTCCGGCACTGCCCACGGCCGTTATCGTCAGAGGCGAAGCCTTGGCATGGATGACGGGCGCCTGGAATCGGGCGGCCGTGTAGGTGATATCCGTTGGCTGTAGATTGCAGTTGCCGTAGGGATTTGGGTTGGACTTTTGAAGGGGAACTGGAACTGGGATCGAAAGTGGAATTGGGACTTGCACGGGGATGGTGGTGGAGGCTTGTGCTGCTGGCGCCGCTGATTTCGTCCACTGCGCACCCAGCTGGCCGTGCTTCTCGGACATGTTAGGTGCTAGTGGCAACGGCGCCTCCGTTTCCCTCCTGCCTTGGTGCTGCTTCTTTCCTGCTGGCGGCGCTTTTGTTGTGGTTCCTGGCCGAGATTACAGCCACTTCCCGCTGGAAGGTTACGCAGCTGGCGCGTGTGGTACGTTTGTGTGTGTGTGCGAGCTTTAGGAGACGGAGATTGCGGAGTCGATAACTAACATTTTGACGAAGATACGGATGCCAGATAATGTTGCTTTCCCATTTTCCCCTCGGACGGGGGTCGGTGGTCTGGCCTTGAGTGTGGAAAGTGCGTGGCGCGGTCTACTGCCAACTAATATGCAATTTTCCAATTAGATAGGCACCGATCGGAATGGAATAATCCATTTTTTTAACAGAGATAAGAAATATCTTGCGTTCTGCGTCTCGAAAAATATGCAAAGTTGCCAGACTGTCCCGGTGCGAGAAAGTACTATTTTTGCCACGGTCCACGGATGTAAACACGGTGTTGTATTCGGATATTTATATTATTAAATAAAGCTGAAGGTAATTCTATTAATTAACACAGCTTATTAAATGTAAATTGGTGCGCTTTGTCAATGCAGATTTCGTCAGAACAGTCTTTTAATGACAGTTTGACATCGTTATCGCTAGTGACCAGGGCCGGCATATTATTGAACTTGTGAAATCACTGCATTGGAATGTGGGTTTTGAAATATATAAATTTCCATTCTAAATTTGTAATTTATTTTTTAAAATTGTTTTAATGTACCACAGGAATGTACCAAATATAAAAACAGGTTATAAAAAATGTGATACTTAACTATCTTTTATTATTTTAAATGTTTTCACATAATAAAATAAATATATTAATTATATAAAGCCCGAATTTAAAAAAGATTTTTTTTTTTAAAACCGACGTTTCACTCCTCTGTATTTAAGCTTTAATCAAAGCATTTTTTTCTAAATAAGTTTTTTATATAAAAAGAACCGACTCATTTTGACAGTTGCATGGAACCAGTAAAATGAACCACATTTGTGTGCTTTGCAGCCCTGAAAAGAAGTCGCCATTTTCTGACAGAGTTTTTTTCGGTCGCTTTACACAACACTTTTGAGCAATACAAATATTAACACTAAAATACTGAGCGGAGCGGTTCTTTTAATTAAATCGTAGTCCAGGAAACAAAAATGCACGGCGAACTAACACCTCAGACTTGCCGGGTGTGCCTGGAGCCGAGTCCACGTCTGCAGAGACTGGAGGAGTGCCGTGAAGAGGGCGAGGAGACGCCAAACGAGATGCTTACCCAACTTTTGGGAGTTTCCTATAGCAAAGTACGTATGTCAACTTGATTAAACGATAAGGGATTAATTCTATCCCTGTCCGTTCACTAGTTGAATGAGAGCGAACACATCCCCGATGGCATCTGCCGGTCATGCAAGGTGGAGCTCAACATGGCCTTCCAGTTCCGCGAGAAGGCCCTCCGCAAACAGGCGGAAATCGAGGACTATCTTCGCGAAATGGGCCTGATTGAAGACGCCGAGGAGATATTGATCAAGGAGGAGGAAGGTTCGCAGACGCAGTGCGACGAGGAGATGTACGTCATCGAAGAGAGCGCTGTCGAAAAAGAGCATGAGGAGTACCTAGAAGTGGACGGCACTGATCAACAGGAGTGCATGGGCGACACCATCGAGTACCTAGATGATAACTATACCATTGATATGCATCCCGAACAAAGCGAGATTGTGGTTGAGGAGGCCAAAGAGCAGTACGAGGAGACACCCTCGGAGCAGCTGGTGCTGCAGGAGGCGGCAAAGACCAGTATGAAGGCTCGGCGTGGGCGCGTTCGTCGCGGTCTCAACTCTCTGACCACATCCGATGGCACCGAGAAGGGCGGCTACATCTGCGACGTGTGTGGCAATTTCTACGAAAAGCGAGGAAGAATGATGGAGCATAGGCGAAGGCACGATGCCGTTTGCCAGTATGCATGCGAGTAAGTTTGGCTGTTCTTGTGTATGTATAAAAATAGGTCTAACTTCTATGTCTTTACAGATTGTGCGATGCCAAGTTCCAGGTGCGCGAGCAACTGCGGAAGCACATGTTCTCCCACACTGGAAGCAAGCCCTACAAGTGCAGCTTCTGCAGTCGCCAATTCTTCTACGAGAGCGTTCTCAAGTCCCATGAGAAGTAAGCAGCACAGCTTCTTATATGATTATAATTGAATCAATGCTTTATAATAAATTTATTTATCTTCTAGTGTTCACCGTGGAATCAAGCCGTACGTGTGCAAGGTGTGTGACAAGCCATTCGCCTACGCTCATTCGCTGACCAAGCACGAGCTCATCCACACGGACATCAAGCAGTACCGCTGCGAATATTGCCACAAGGACTTCCGACTCTTGCATCATATGCGTCAGCACGAGGAGACCAAGCTGCATCAAAACGCCGTGTTGCTGGCCGAGAGCATGAAGGTAGAATTGGTGGCCGATGTCGATGGGGCGGATGAGTTAACAATTCAAACTCATTAAGGACGCAGAATAATTTAGTAGTATAGGATATCTAAGTGCTGTCCCACAAAATCCTTAAGGACCATTTCAATACTAGTTCTAAGGCATATATTTAAGGGATCCCTGCTAACTCAATGTGCGCATAATCGTTTTTAGCTAATTCGATAATAAAAAATATATATTTCCCTTATATAAAGCACTGCAGTGGCAAGAAAAGCTTCAGAACTCTTTTAAAATGTAAATCAAAATATTAAAAACTTAAAAAAAAAACTTTCTTTGAAAGTATTAAAAGTTTTACCTTCAATATAGCGGGTTACTCTCGAAAAAGCCTTCTCTATTTTTTAAACCACCTTTTTTTGTTTTTTCATAACATTTTCTAGAATCTTTTATACAGTTTCCATTAAAAAGATGAGAACTATTTATTGAGGTATTGTTGCAAAGCTTATGAAGTCTGTTTACTTGTAAGATGACCAACAAACCACTAAAGAAAAAAAACACCTAATCTGAGCTCTTAACTTAATTCTTCTAAAAGAAAATATCTAAACGATATAGAAGTGCCGGTTAATATTTGTGTTCCTGTATTTAAACAATCAATGTTCGAGTGTGTGTGGGAGGGAGCTACGCTGGAAATTATGCAATAAATATGCGATTGCAGGGAAAGCTTATAGAGATAAATATGGTGTTTAGCTGTGGAAGATAATTTTAGAAGTTTGGTTCGTTTTCCGCAAGTTGCAGCAGGCCTGTGGCACGAAGGACTCATCTGCGGTCGCTGTAATTTCTTACCATTTCTTGAAAACATTTAAGCATTCTTGATTTTGCTGAATTATGCTTCCCCATTATCCTACGAGGGTCGAAAAATTAATGAATGAAATGTTCGGGGGTGTCGTATCATTTTGATGAGGAGTGTATAATAATGGATTGTGATACATATTTTATTTAAAATAAAAAATACAAATTGCGAGTTTTTTTTAATACAAAAACATTCACAAGGCGAGGTAAAATATATCATACAACTCATTTTATATAACTGGGTTGCATTAGGAAAAGTGTTCGCTTCATTCAATCAATGACGTTTTTCAAGATCTAACCAAATGCCACCACGTAGACAGGTGACGAACGCTGTGGGTTCCAATTCGTTATCTTTGCGGGTCTTAGGATTAACCTTGATGTTGAATTTTGTGATGAGTTCCACAATTGCTGACTTAATCTGCACTGCAGCAAACCGCATTCCTGTTAAAAATAAAACGAAAAGGTAACAAATTTAATATGATTTTAGGGGCTACGAATGATATCAAGAGTTGTAATACAAATATTATCAGTTAAAATGTTGAACTTTAGATTATATAGAAAAATTGAGCCTTACCAATGCAAATCCGGGGACCATCACCGAATCCCATAAAGACACCACGCTCGCGATACTTTTTGGCCGCATCGGGTTCCATGAAACGGTCCGGCTGGAAGGCCTGGGGATCGGGGAAGAAGTCGGCATCCGACATGTATACGTAATGAGGCACAACCACTACGGTGCCCTTCTCCACTAAAAAGTTAGGCCCATCCTTGTTGGGCAGCTCGATGTCCTCGGTGCAGAGCTTGTTGGACATGAAAGAGGGCGGGAAGAGACGAATCGTTTCTGCAGGTAAAAAACAAAATTAGACAAGGAGTTTTGAGCTTTAAATTAGCGCTAGCTCACCCTGTAGACAGGCATCCAAGAAGGGCAAGTCGTTGAGCTTGTCGAATTCGATGATGCCATTCTTCAGGTGATCTTGGATCTCCTCACGCAGACGCTGCTGTACCTCCTGGTCGCGTCCCAGCAGCATCAACATGTGAGCGAGGACCGTAGCCGTCGTCTCGAATCCATCGAGCAGGAAGGTCATGGTGTGGGCAAGCAGATTGCGAGTATCCAAAGTACGTTTGTCCGCCAGCTGCAGCATGTAGTCAAGGAAGTCCGTCCGTTCGAACTGCTTTCCATTCTCCAGCTGAGCTCGGCGGGCTTCTATCGCAGTGCCCATGATACCGATAAAGAATTTCTCAACGTGCGGCGGTACAAATCGCAGCTTAATCAGCTTATTTAGGATCGGAAATGTGCTGGTCAGTATAAAAATGACCAAAAAGGTCCAGGGTTGGTTGAAAAGATCGTTAATGTTTTTCATAATGGGCGAGGGCTTGTCCGTGAAACTCGCGGCGCTAAGACCCAAAACGCAGTCGGTGACTGCTTCCGAGGTGAAACAGAGACTCATCTGAGGGTATAAAAAGTAACATTTAGTATTCAACTTAAAAAAAAAAATTTTTATAACTTTATGACATTTTTTTTTAGTATTTTATTTTTATATTTTTTATACTTATATATTTTTATTAATTAAATTCCATGTAAATATCAAAATCTATACTTACGTGCTTGCCATTGATACCTTCCGGGGCGCCCAATCGGATTTGCTTTTCCACCCACTCGCTTAGCTTTTGGCACACCTTGTTTGTCACCGGATAGACCGTTCTTATCTGCAGGGGATACATGAGGCATTATTGATATTTATTTTCCACTCCATTAGCTGCATTATCATACCCGTCCCATGGTAAGGCCAGGAGCGACATCAGCTCTTCGATTTTTCCATTTTTCACCCGTTAACGAGAACGGATTGTTGGCGAAAATGAAGTCGGTTTTCTCATCAATGCTCTTCGATATCTCGTTGTCGTGGAAGCTCTTGAAATCAGAAACGAAGACGCGACGAGCCAAGTCCGGACTGACCACTAGCAGTTGGGGAGAACGCCCACTAAAAATGCCCACTGCGTCGTATTTGTCTTTATATTTTCTGAAAGAATTTAAGTTTAAGGTCGTAAGTGAATTTGGTTCCTGATAGGAAAACTCACCCATATATATCGTTTAAATCATAGATGGCATGCCGCTTCAACGTGAACATATTGG
This sequence comes from Drosophila truncata, assembly GCA_008042515.1. NCBI lineage: Eukaryota > Metazoa > Arthropoda > Insecta > Diptera > Drosophilidae > Drosophila > Drosophila truncata. The sequence goes on from VNJQ01007977.1 coordinate 682,726, forward strand.
GGTAGTTTCCAGAGAAAATTTTAGGCTTGGGTCCCGGGACCCTCCGCTTTCGCCAGTGGTCAAAGTTCCATGTCATGAGGGCGTAGACTAGAACAACTGCCAACAGGCCGAGGGTCAAAGTAATTAAAATCATTCTCGCAGCGTTGAAATTCGCCTCCGCTCGCTATGAACTCCGTGCAGCGTCTGCGGCGGCACTATAAATTGCGTCCATTTGTAGCCACTGATTTGAAATAAATTCTCTGGGATCTGGAGAGCGTGGCGCTCACCAGCAAACACACTCGCACAGCATAGTTCCATTTGAAGAGGCAATCGGTCTCCATAGCAAACAATAATACAATAATACAATATTCTACAATCTCATTCATAGCCTAACTGTTGCTTAGTGTTGCAATCCTCCGATCGAATTCGAAATTCAACAAATACCTAAATTAATGCCATAAAGTAAAGTTCAATATAGAAAACCGTTGCTGTAATTTTTTATTATTTATTTATTTATTTTTTTTTTGTTTTTTCTATTCAATATTTCAGAAAGAAAATTAAAATCTATTATAACAATAAAAATAAATAATAAATTATTATCATTTAATGTTGCAATACAGTGAACCAATGCGAAATTCAACAATTGAAATGTTTAATCTTTACAAGTACCTTTCGATTTTATTGAAGGTTATTTTCATTTATTGGACTTATATTTATACCCTTGCAGGGTATTATAATTTCAGTCAGAAGTTTGCAACGCAGTGAAGGAGACATCTCCGATCCTATAAAGTATATATATTCTTGATCAGCATCAACAGCCGAGTCGATCTAGCCATGTCCGTCTGTCCGTCTGTCCATCTGTCTGTCCGTCTGTCCTTCTTTCCGTCTGTCTGTTTCTACGCAAACTAGTCCCTCAGTTTTAAATCTATCTGAATGAAATTTGCAGTTAGTCTTCTATATACTCTCACTCGGACATATGTCGGAACGGGCCGGATCGGACGACTATATCATATAGCTGCCATAGGAACGATCGGTAAATTTTTCGAAAAAAATTATAACTTTGTCAGTTTTAAAATTTAATACTAAATTAAGAAGAAAATTATTAATGTTGTAACTGTTATTGTAATTGTTGTTGTAATTTTTGTTGTAATTGTTATTGTAATTGTTGTTTTAATTTTTGTTGTAATTGTTGTTTTTGTTCTTGTTATTAAGCTGAAATTGTTTTTGTATTTTATTAATACAAAATCGGGCTTAATTTACATAAATTAGAATATTTCATGATTTATTTCTACCAGGCGAACAGGATCGGCAGCAGGTGCCTGGCGCCCAACAGCAAGTGACTTGCGATCAGCTGTTTGCTAGTTCTGCAGCTTGCTTGTAACGGCTCTTTTCCAATTTTAATAATGGCCGCCCTTTGTTTACATTTGAATTGACCAATCAGAAGACTTCTTTGGTTTCCCCTCTTTTAGGTACCGTTACTTGAGGAAATAAAATCTGCCGATCAGCTGCTTGCTGCGGTTTCTGTGCGCCTGGTACATAAATCATGAAACGCGACAAATTTAATACTAAATTAAGTAGAAAATTATTGTTGTTGTATGTGTTGTTTTTGTTTTTGTTATTAATTTTGAAATTGTTTTTGTATTTTATTAATACAAAATCGGGCTTAATTTACATATATTAGAATATTTCATGATTTATTTCTACCAGGCGAACAGAATCGGCAGTAGGTGCCTGGCGCCCAACAGCAAGTGACTTGCGATCAGGTGTTTGCTAGTTCTGCAGCTTGCTTGCAACGGCTCTTTTCCAATTTTAATAATGGCCGCCCTTTGTTTACATTTGAATTGACCAATCAGAAGGCTTCTTTGGTTTCCCCTCTTTTAGGTACCGTTACTTGAGGTGGTTTCTGTGCGCCTGGTACATAAATCATGGAACGCGACAAATTTAATAATAAATTAAATAGAAAATTATTGTTGTTGTAATTGTTATTGTAATTGTTGTTGTAATTGTTGTTTTTGTTCTTGTTATTAAGCTGAAATTGTTTTTGTATTTTATTAATATGTACAAAATCGGGCTTAATCATGGAACGCGGCAAATTTAATAGTGGGACTTTAACAACAACATCTCCTTTGCAACAACAATATGTCGTTAACAAAACAACGGAAAATAGATAATAATACTTTATTTTGAATTTAAATTCAAATTTGGCGCCTATTTGCAGTGTGACCAACTCAACGGTATATAGTCCATTGTGACAGTGCGACCAGATCACATCAATCGTTTTTATAACAGTTTATACCAGTTTTCGGTCGCTTGCTAATGCCTTCTGTTCGCTTGGTATCTGAAAATAAGAAATTTATAAATTTGCACTGAAAATGTTACAACACCTGGTAGACGAATACATAAAAATAGTATATATTTATTAAATTTGATAAAGGTAAAAAAAAACATTATAAATTATTTAAATGTTATTACTCTTACCGAAAGTACCCAGATTGGAGTTTTTAAAAGGGTCGTAAGAGCATGGAGCGCCATCAAGCGGCCGCCGCCTGAAATACTGCTTGTTGGCGAGGGGATAGAGAGGGAAAGAACGCGGTATTTTCGCTGACATCTGATATGGTCACACTGCAAACAAGAAGTCGCGCCAAAATAACCCGCCGAATTTGCATTTAAATTCGAAAACCATATTACTAATTATTTTTTTATGTTTTTCTAAATGACTTTTTGTTGTTGTATAGAAGCTTCGGGCCGCTGAGTTCGTTCAATTGGCAAGCGGCTAACTATGTCAGCGATCCTCTGACAATATGGCAAAGCCATTTATAAAAATATCATAAATATATATTTATTTTTATCAACCTAGAAAAATATTTCAATAAAAATACTTCGATAAGCCTAATAATCTGGCAACGCCAATTATAAAAAAGCATCGTAAAAATAGCAAACAAAAATATCATAAAAATATCGTAAGTAGCGTTGTCAAAATGTTTTTGTTGTTGTACAAAATCCTGTAGCTATAGTTGTTGTTGTTGTAGGCACAAATCCAGATTCAAATCTGCTTTTTTTTAGTACAAATTCGTTTTTTCTGAATTGTATGTACCGGGCGCGGCGCAGAAGGCAGTAGCAAGCGACTGAAAAGTTTTATAAACTGTTATAATTTAGTCTAGTCTCGAACCATATAACAATTTAGCCGAGTTTCGTACTTTCATTTATAAGTGGTTGGAGCCTTCGTTTAGTAGCACACCAATAAGGTTTGAAATTTGGCTAAAGTATAACAGTTTATAATTGTGTACATTCGCTTGCTACTGACTTCCGTGCGCCAGGTATCAGAAATCCCAAAATGGAGGAATTTGTACCGAAAATGGCCAGCTTGAAGTTTGGATTTGTGCCTACAACAACAACAAGAAAGGAAGCTACCTTCGGCTCGCCGAAGTTTATATACCCTTGCAGAGTGCAATTGAACTTTAAAATTAAAAACGAAATTCTAAGAGAACATTGAATGGCCGAATCTAAAATTTGATGAAAATTTGTTGAGAAACAACTGAGTTATGATTTTGGCTATTATTTCTCTGATTGTTCCTATGCCAGCTATAGGATATAGTCGTCCGATTTTCATGAAATTTAAATAAAAATTCCGGAACAATATTAAGTGACCAAAATCTCAAGTTTCAAGCGCCCACGGGCGCTATGTCATTTTTCTTGTGGGCCTTATGACACTATGAGAAGTGCATTAACGCCCGAACCTAATAATAATGAAATACCTGGTATAAATGGGTGCATGTGGATCAGAAGAGATCAAAAATCGCGCGATTTTTTTGTAAAAAAATGTTTACTTGCGCTTTTAATAAAGTAAATTTAAATACAAAATTGTGTTAACATGTCATTTATTTCATTTAAACATTATTGATAATTGATATTAATAAAAACTGTACTTTCAGTGATTCTTGATAAACTTTGCAAGTTTTAAGAAATTGAGGGCGTTATGACACAGGTTGAAAATGTCATAAGGCCCACGGGCGCTGTGACATAAGGCCCACGGGCGCTGTGACACTTTCAGTGCGGGCGATATGACACTTTTTAAAGTGTCAGCACGCCCGCGGGCGCTATGACACTGGGCGTTATGACATGCACCCGATCTAAAACACATCTCTTCAACCGCCAAATTTGAATTTACTTAAAAAAACATAAGTTTATATTTTAAAAAGGTCGTAAGAGCATCGAACGCCATCAAGCGGCCGCCGCTTGAACTACTGCTTGTTGGCGAGGGGAAAGAGAGGGAAAGAACGCGGTATTTTCGCTGACATTTAATATGGTCACACTGCAAAAAAGTCGCGCCAAAATAACCCGCCAAATTTGAATTTAAATTCGAAAACCATAATTACTATTTATTTTCCTATGTTTTTCTAAACAACTTTTTGTTGTTGGAAAGAAGCCTCCGCCGGAGAGCGTCGTGCATTTTACCGTATTTGTCCATTATTTTGTCCATTATTTTGTCCATTATTTTGTCCATTATTTGTCCATTGACCCTATAAAGTATATATATTCTTGATCAGGATCAACAGCCTAGTACATCTAGCCATATCCGTCTGTCCGTCTGTCTGTCCGATTATACTCAAACTAGTCCCTCAGTTTTTAAGCTATCTGAATAAAACTTTGCAGGTAGTCTTCTATATGCTCTCACTCGGACATAAGTCGGAACGGGCCGGATCGGACGACTATATCATGTAGCTGCCAGAGGAACAATCGACAAAATGTTTGAAAAAAAATTATAACTTTGTCAGTTGTCAACATATTACATTACATATTTAAAATTAAAAACGAAATTCACCAAATTGGATATTTGGCTATTTATTATTATTTTAGAATTTCGTATTAAATTCATGAAAATGGGAAGACTATAATCCTATAGCTGCCATAGGAAAAATCTGGAGCATAGGAATGATCGGCCAAATTTTCGAAAAAAAATTTTAGCTCCGCTGTTTCTCAACATATTTTCATGAAATTTAAGTCTCGGCCATTCAATGTTATCTTAGAATTTCGTTTTTAATTACAAAGTTCATTTGCAATCTGCAAGGGTATATAAACTTCGGTAAGCCGAAGTTAGCTTCCGTTCTTGTTTTATTTGTTTTGATATCAACTATTTGTTGGAAAGAATATAAATTAAGCAATTATGTAATAATTGTGTGAGAACAGCACACTATGTGAATTCAGAGAGGTTTGTTTACGCCCGCATCATAAAACTAAAGTATGGGGCAAAAATAAATTCAGGCAGTAGCGTCAAATAAGCATTTTCCATTTCTTTTACCAATTTGTTGTTTATTGATAACTTTTTCTAGCAGCTTTTATAAAGTTTCCATAAACTTGATGCGAACATCTTTGTGAGGAAAGTTATGTTGCAAAGCTCTGTTCCTTTGAATAATATGAATTCTGTATCCTGTTAACTTCTTTTTCAAATGTTTATTAAATGTTAATAGTATTATTTTTATAGTATTCGTGTCAAAAACATTACTTAAAAGTCACTGAAAGTAAATTTCACTTGTAAGATGACCAAATATCTTTATAATGCATTTGGTATTAGAAAATTAAAGGGAAAATAGTGTTCTAAACGACGAAACTAAAAAAACAGCCCAAAAAAATTAGATACGCTCTCCACATACCCTCAAAAGTTCAGAAAAACTCATTTTATCAGGTACATAACCTCAAATATCTCAAAATCCTGATCGGGATGGCCAAATTCTGATGCCGTCTTCGGATTCTACGCACGGTATTCCTTCGGAAATCAACCCTATCTTTCCGACAACTGGACATTGTTGACCTGTGTAATTATATATCCCCTTATTACACATCTATAGAACACACTCAGAATCATCCATTGTAATATATATGTATATTTTATTTAATAGAGCATTTTATTTAATGTAGAAAAATTAATAGTATTTTTAAAAATCAAAATCAATCACAAAACTCAGTCAGTACAGTTATATCATAAAAGTTATATAACATAAACAACCATTTACTGGGTCGGATTAGGACAAAGTTATCTATCTTGATTAATTGAATCAAAGGAGCTTTTGGAGATCTAACCATATGCCACCGCGTAAGCTAGTAATGATTCCAGAGGGCTCTAATTCGTTATCTTTGCGGGTCTTGGGATTAACCTTGACGTTGAATTTCGTGATGAGTTCCACAATAGCTGCCTTAATCTGCGCAGTAGCAAATCGCATTCCTGTCAAAATAGGTAATAAGGTAATGAGTTTATTAGGATATAATATTAGCTTATATCATTGGAGGCAATGTCATACTTTAGATTATATAATGTATAGATGTACTTATATATATGTATATAAAGTTAAGCCTTACCAATGCAAATTCGAGGACCATCTCCGAACCCCATGAAGACACCACGCTCGCGGAACTTCTTGGCTGCATCGGGTTCCATGAAACGGTCCGGCTGGAAGGCCTGGGGATTGGGGAAGAAGTCCGAGTCCACCATGTATACGTAATGGGGGACAACCACCACGGTACCCTTCTCCACTAAAAAGTTGGGTCCATCCTTGTTGGGCAGCTCGATGTCCTCGGTGCAGAGCTTGTTGGACATAAAGGCGGGTGGGAAGAGGCGAATCGTTTCTGTAGATAAAGAAATAAAATTAGACAAGGAGTTTCGAGCTTGAAATTAGCACTAGCTCACCCTGTAGACAGGCATCCAAGAAGGGCAAGTTAATTAGCTTGTCGAATTCAATTATGCCATTCCTCAGGTGAACCTGGATCTCCTCGCGCAGGCGCTGCTGTACCTCCTGGTCACGTCCCAGCAGCATCAACATGTGAGCGAGGACCGTAGCCGTTGTCTCGTAACCGTCGATCAGGAAGGTCATGGAGTGTGCCAGCAGATTGCGAGTGACCAGAGAACGTTTGTCCGCCAGCTGCAGCATGTAGTCAAGGAAGTCCGTCCGTTCGAACTGCTTTCCATTCTTCAGCTGAGCGCGGCGGGCTTCTATCGCAGTGCCCATGAGACCGATGAAGAATTTCTCCACGTGCGGCGGGATAAAGCGAATCTTCATCAGTTTACTTAGAGCCGGAAAGGTGCTGGTCAGTATGATGAAGATCATGAAAGTCCAGGGCTGGTTGAAGAGGTCATTGATGTATTTCATGATGGGAGAGGGCTTCTCCGAGAAGCTCTCGGCGCTTAGACCCAAAACGCAATCGGTGACTGTTTCTGAGGTGAAACAGAGACTCATCTGGGGGTATAAAGTAATGCATACTATATTCCTATACAAATATACAAAAATCTATACTTACGTGCTTGGCATTGATACCTTCTGGGGCACCCAATCGGATTTGCTTTTCCACCCAATCGCTCAGCTTCTCGCACACCTTGTTCGTCACCGGGTAGACCGTTCTTATCTGCGGGGACCACATAAGGCATTATTGATATAAATTGTCACTCTATTAGCTAAACGATCTTACCCGTCCCATGGTTAGTCCCGGGGTGACATCAGCTCTTCGAAATCTCCGTGAATCCCAGGCTGGGTTGCTCTAATGTAAAACTGCCGGGAGAGCGTGGCGTTCACCAACGATCCCACTCGCCTACAGCTACATTTGAAGGTATACAAAAAATCAAAACCTTTTCGCAGCGTTGAAGTTTGCCTCCGCTCGCTTTGAATTCCATGGAGCTTCTGCGGTGGCGCTATAAATTTCGCTCCATATATAGACACTGTTTGGAACTAACTCTCCGTGAATCCCAGACTGGGTTGCGCTTTGGAGCAACTATAACTACCGGGAGAGCGTGGCGTTCACCAACGATCTCACTCGCTCTGCACAGTTCCATTTAAAGGTTTACAGATAAGAGGTAAAACAATAACATAGGTCTACAAATATTGGGATGAGTGGTTGGAAAAATTGAGGGTCTTTTCCGAAGTAATTTGGTCTCTATAAAAGTCGTGTCCATTTCATAAACCAATTTCGCTTATTGATAACATTTTCTATGAGCTTTTATAAATAATCTTGATACGAACATCTTTATGAGGAAAGCTATTGCAAAGCTTAGCATGGCTTAGCTTCTTTGATTTATTTGAATTCAATCATTTTTAAATGTTAATAATATTTTCAATAGTTTTTGAGTTTAAAACATTACTTTCAAGTTCCTGAAAGGAAAATTCACCTCTAAGATGACCAAGGAACATTACAATGCATTTGGTAATGGAATAAACCAGTGAAAAATAAATGAGCTGTCAATCCAATTGACCTGGGAGCAAAAATCACAACGTTATTGAAGTGCCAGGTAATATTTGAGTTCCTTTATTTGCACAATCAATGTTCATGGGACAGTGGGAGGGAGCTATGGTGAAAATTATGCAATAAATATGGGCGGCTTCATGTCGCCGCGAGTAAATAAAATGAAATGCGAAAGGACACAAAAAAAAGGAAAACCAATTTGCACCGAACGCATACGAAACATAACCGAATGTACCATATCAAAGAAAAAAACAAATTACCTGGCTGGAATAAGTTTTTTTTGTCCTCTGTGTGTTTTTACCATTTTAGTGCAAACAACCAAAAAGTTCTTATGGAACCGGAAAACCCGTTGGGACCCCTATGGTTTTGTATTTGATTGAAGAGGTGCAAAAGGGGGAGGTACACTTAAGGAAATTCTTTAAACTTGGCTCAATGTTTGCATTTGGTGGCTTTATCATAAGTTGATCTGAGTTACCTAAAAATGTGTAAAATAATATTATATGTATGTATGCCAGAGTACAGCTGATTTTTTTTTGAATTGTGTTAAATAAATACAGCGCGTCTCTTTAGGTATCCCTTTAAATTAGAGTTTTAATGGTATTAAATTAAAGAAATGTGTTAGACCATTTTTTATTAGCATATTTCTTGGAATGACTACTACTATTTATTATAATTACTATAAAATTTCTTATTATCCATTATCTTTACTCACAATCATCAGTTGTTAAAAAAATATTTTATTTAATCGACAATTTAATATAGACAAAGAAACAGTATTTTTAAAATACAAAAACAATCAAAAAGCTCGGTCAGTATAGTTATATCATACAAGTCATATACGATAAACAACCCTTAACTGGATCGCATTAGGGGAGAGTGATAGCTTGATTGAATCACTGGAGCTTTTGGAGATCTAACCATATGCCGCCGCGTATACTAGTGATGATTCCGGTGGGCTCAAATTCGTTATCTTTGCGGGTCTTGGGATTAACCTTGACGTTGAATTTTGTGATGAGTTCCACAATAGCAGCCTTAATCTGCGCAGTGGCAAATCGCATTCCTGTTAAAAATAGAACGATATGGTAAAAAGCTTATCAGGATTTTATGGGCGATGAATGTTATCAGGTTTTATCATAATAATGTTATCATTAGAGATACGTAAATGTTCAACTTTCGATTATATAATATACATTCAAAGTTGAGCCTTACCAATGCAAACCCGGGGACCATCTCCGAATCCCATGTAAACACCACGCTCACGGAAGTTCTTGGCCGCATCGGGTTCCATGAAACGGTCCGGCTGGAAGGCCTGGGGATTGGGGAAGAAGTCGGAATCCACCATGTATACGTAATGGGGGACAACCACGACAGTGCCCTTCTCCACTAAGAAGCTGGGTCCATCCTTGTTGGGCAGCTCGATGTCCTCGGTGCAGAGCTTGTTGGACATAAAGGCGGGTGGGAAGAGGCGAATCGTTTCTGTAGATAAAGAAATAAAATTAGACAAGGAGTTTCGGGCTTGAAATTAGCACTAGCTCACCCTGCAAACAGGCATCCAAGAAGGGCAAGTCGTTGAGCTTGTCGAATTCGATGATGCCATTCTTCAGATGATTCTGGATCTCCTCGCGCAGGCGCTGCTGTACCTCCTGGTCACGTCCCAGCAGCATCAACATGTGAGCGAGGACCGTAGCCGTCGTCTCGAATCCATCGAGGAGGAAGGTCATGGTGTGGGCCAGTAGATTACGGGTATCCAAAGAACGTTTCTCCGCCAGCTGCAGAATGTAGTCAAGGAAGTCCGTACGTTCGAACTGCTTTCCATTCGCCAGCTGAGCGCGGCGGGCTTCTATCGCAGTGCCCATGAGACCGATGAAGAATTTCTCCACGTGCAGCGGTACAAAGCGCAGCTTGATCAGCTTACTTAGAATTGGAAAAGTGCTGGTCAGTATGAAGAAGATCATGAAGGTCCAGGGCTGGTTGAAGAGTTCATTGATGTATTTCATGATGGGAGAAGGCTTCTCCGAGAAGCTCTCGGCGCTTAGACCCAAAACGCAATCGGTGACCGTTTCTGAGGTGAAACAGAGACTCATCTGGGGGTATAAAGTAATGCATACTATATTCCTATACAAATCTACAAAAATTTATACTTACGTGCTTGGCATTGATACCTTCTGGGGCACCCAAACGGATTTGCTTTTCCACCCACTCGCTCAGCTTCTGGCACACCTTGTTCGTCACCGGGTAGACCGTTTTGATCTGCGGGGGTATGTATACATTGATATTTCATTGTCTCTCCATTAGCTGCAGTATCTTACCCGTCCCATGGTTAGTCCCGGGGTGACATCAGCTCTCCGATTTTTCCATTTCTCGCCTGTTAACGAGAACGGGTTGTTGGCGAAAATGAAGTCGGTTTTCTCATCAATGCTCTTCGATATCTCGTTGTCGTGGAAGCTCTTGAAATCAGAAACGAAGACGCGACGAGCCAAGTCTGGACTGACAACCAGCAGCTGGGGTGAACGCCCACCAAAAATGCCCACTGCGTCGTATTTGTTTTTATATTTTCTGAAAGAATTTAAGTTAAAGTTTATTAATTGAAAATAAATAAATAATATACATAAGACCGTCGATATTTAACGAAAGTAATGGAAAAATTCCAAAGCTGTCCCTAATGTATAATATTTGCTTTCTTAAAACTCACCCATATATATCGTTTAAATCGTAGATGAGATGACGCTTCATCGTGTACATATTGGGGTAATTGCCAGTGAAAATTTTAGGCTTGGGTCCCGGTACCCGTCTCTTCCGCCAGTAGTTAAAGTTCCATGTCATGAGGGCATACACCAGCCCAACTGCCAAAAGGCCGAGGGTCACAGTAATCAAAATCATTTTAGCAGCGTTGAAATTAGCCTCCACTCGCTATGAATTCCGTTGAGCTTCTGTGGCGGCACCATAAATTGCGTTCCATTTATAGCCACTGATTGGAACGAATTCTCCGGGAGTCCCGGGTTGGTTTGCTCCAATATACAACTACCGGGAGAGCGTGGCGCTCACCAGCGATCTCACTCGTCCAGCACAGTTCCATTTGAAGGTGTACTGATAAGAGGTAATCGCGATTGCAAGCGGCGATCTCCATAGTAAACAATAATTATTTATTTTACAATCTCCTTTATAGATAAACTGTTGCCTGGTGCTGCAATCCTTCGATCCAATACGAAATTCAAGACATAACCAATTTAATGCTATAGAAAAACATTTGTGGTAATTTTTTATTATTTTTTTTTATTGTTTTCAAAATATCAGAAAAAAATCGAATAGTACAATAAAATTGATAGCAAAATAATACAAATTGTATATTGTAATACGGCGTACCAATGCGAAATTTGTTAAATTTCTTTCCTTTTGAGAGGTCCAATAACTGAAATCTTAAGTTTAATCTTTACAAGCACCTTTCGCTTTTGTTGGAGGGTACTTGTGAAGATTAAACTTGAGATTTTATTTTTTGCACCGCTCAGAAGGAAGGCTATTTTTATTTTTCTTTTGTTTGTTATCAACATTTCGTTAAATATTATAAAAATAAAGAAATTTTATAACATTTATCAGATCTTACTTCTATTAAATTGTTAAATTGAAAAATATTAAATTAATCTTAATAGCTTAAGATGCGAAAAAACGATCCGGAAGTATACTAAGATTTAACAAGAAAGGAAGCTAACTTCGGCTTACCGAAGTTTATATACCCTTGCAGATTACAATTGAGCTATGTAATTAAAAACGAAATTCTAAGATAACTTTAAATGGCCTAATCTCAAATTTGATGAAAATATGTTGAGAAACAACCGAGTTATGATTTTTTCTATTATTTTGCTGATGTTCCTATGGCAGCTATAGAATATAGTCGTTCGATTTTCATGAAATTTAAATTAAATCTCTGGAATAATATTAAGTGGCCAAATCTAAAGTTTGATGAAAATATGTTGAGAAACAGCGAAGTTATGATTTTTTCTATTATTTCCCTGATTGTTCCTATGGCAGCTATAGGATATAGTGGGCCGATCCCGACCGTTCCGACTTATATACTGCGTGCAAAGGAAAGAAGGGTGTGTGCAAAGTTTCAAGTCGATAGCTTTAAAACTGAGAGACTAGTTTGCGTAGAAACAGACAGACGGACAGACGGACAGACGGACAGACGGACAGACGGACAGACGGACAGACGGACAGACGGACATGCTTATATCAACTCAGGAGGTGATCCTGACCAAGAATATATATACTTTATAGGGTCGGAGATGTCTCCTTCACTGCGTTGCACACTTTTGACCAAAATTATAATACCCTCTGCAAGGGTATAAAAAGACTAATACTTTAAAGATTGTAAACAAATCTTTTACGTTTTGAATTTTTTCAAGAGAGCCAGTTATATCGTGATAAAAATAATAATTGTGAGAGAACAACAAATCAGCTGAATTGAGAGAGATTTGTTTACGCCCGCATCATGAAAACTAGTTTGGAGAATAACGTGTTTCAATTTACTGCGATCCAAAACAAACATCAATCAGTGCACACTGGTTCAGCTTCCATGAGGCTAGGATTAAAAGTAATTCAATCTAAAACTACATTGACTATATATTTTATTACCCTTAAATTTGATTTATAATTGCAAGTCTAGTAAAACTTTAACTTATATTCCTTTCTCTAACATTTTTCCATTTATTTCCTGAGTGTAGCAGATGAAGCACGTAGAGGTATGGGGCGAAAACAAATTCAGCCAAATTTGCACGCGATTTGACACTTCGAATCCATAAAAGCGCTTCAAACGATTGGATTATGGGTGTGAACGCGAAGCCACAGCCACCAGCTGAACTCAATTGCCAAATTGAGATTCGGCCCTTTTAAACTGATTACGAGCCAGTCCGGGCTATCAATTGCGAATTTATTTCCACATCCCCCGTAGAACGCATCGATGGAAACCCTTTTTTTTGGGGGAGCTCACCTCTGGCCTTGACCTGGCCGTGACTTTGCATTTGTGGAAATCGACTGAGAATGTTTGGGATTTGACTCATCACGAAAGTCCCGCCACCTTTTTTGTGGCAAACAAATCAGTAAATTTACGAGCTGAATTGCAAATTCTTTGCTGGCATTTGGAAATCTTTGAGTCTTTGCATACGAAGCAGGTGGAAGAAGTCGAAGAACTTTTGGTTTGCTTTCCCAACTTTCTCAATGGCAGGAGCTCGAAATGAGCACAGTGAATATTCGGTAATAGACCTACAGGTTATATATTTAATAGGTGAATAAATTATAATATTAATATTAGTAATTATGTCTTTTATTTCTGTATAATTTCTAAAAGAAAATGTATTTCTATCTAAGTTATATCTTCACTCCTTTGAAAGAGTTTTAAGTAATTTACATTTGTATAATAATTTATAATTAAACATTTCTTTAAAGAATCTTTACTGTATTCCCTTTTCCACTGTATCGCCATTATAGTGTGTATGCATGTGTCAATGTCAAGTGGTTTTCGGGGAAAGTTGAGAAAGCAACTCAGGAGTGTCGCCATCTTCGTCTTCATCTGCGGCTTTCGCTCGCTCTCCGTCAACTATTCTGCATAATTCATGTATTTTATTAAAAGAAAATGCAAAACCAACAACGAATCAGGTCCCCGTCTCCGTAACACTCCCACAATTCCCTGCTGAACAACTGGGGCGAGTGCTTGTCAAATGGCAGCTGTAAACTAAATGCTTTATATTCATTTATTCCGGAGCATAAACAATGTGAACATCCACGACAAACCGGAAGACTTGATGAGCTCCTTGTGCCGCCGGGATATGCGATAGTATACTATAGATATATGTAGGTATAGGTATAGCTATATATAGCATGCTGTGTGGTGCAGGGTACGTGGGATATGTGTGTGTAAGTTTGCATAATGTTGTGAATGCCATGGTTAATGCATGTGCAACAGGATGCTATTCCATTTGCGGCTGCCTCATCCAAGGAAATTAGTTGCTCATAGTCGAGGCATCCGCCAGAGAAAGTGGTTTAGATGGAGGAGAAGGAGAGCCGAGCCAGAGGCGTATTTACGGAAGGAGAGTGTTAATTTCATTTATTAAATATTATATATTTGTTGTGTTAGCAATAAATGAAAGAAGAATAAAAATATCTCTACAAATATAAATTTTAATTTATCTTGAACTATCTCGGGTAATATTTACCTACAATTAATTAACAAAATAGCTATACTCATGAATGTATTTTTACTTATGCTTAATATGTAATAAATAAATATAACTCATTAAAAATATAATCTCATTATAACATTAACTCTAAAATCCCTCTTTAAATCAGGAATCCCAAGGTACCTATTTTTAAACTCAAACTCAATCAATACAACTTAGAGTGGTAACTGACATTTGATCGGCAATTAAAGAGATTTCCAAGCGCTATATCTAAGCATAATTAATACATTTTCCTTAAGATCCACAGCCCAGACCCTTGAAAGTTCGCTTTGTATGCCATTGGGAAGGGAAACCCATTTAAATGCCGAGAAATCCTCTTCAATGTAGCGCAACATTCACGCTTGACAGCCAGGCAAAAACAAGAGCAGCAATCAGCGGGTAGGTGGGCTGGGGTGCGGCAGTCAAAAAAAAAAGGGGGTGAAAAGGGGGCGTGGGAAAAGAGGGTTGCCCCATAAACCAGGCACGCCACCGCCAATCAATAAAAGCCCGAAACAACTGGCGCTCTGGAGCATCAAATATTTGTAGGTCTCGGCCAAAGTTAAGATGTGGAAAATCCCCCCGAAAAAACAGCCGAAGCATTAAAAGTAAACGCTGTGGAAAATGAACGATGTTTCCTTCAAACGTGGCCCCGGCATCGGACGAGATTTGGCCGTAATAAACACAAACAAATGAAATAATTTCGACTGCAAACAAAAGGGCATAAATTTATATGTACGCTTATGGGTGTATATATAAAATACATATAATTCTAGCGCCGGTCCGG
Source organism: Drosophila truncata (assembly GCA_008042515.1). Lineage (NCBI taxonomy): Eukaryota > Metazoa > Arthropoda > Insecta > Diptera > Drosophilidae > Drosophila > Drosophila truncata. Next base: position 697,924 of record VNJQ01007977.1, read on the forward strand.
TCCAAGAATGCTTGAATCCGAACATCTATACTATATGTACGCCTATCTATGTATAATGTATAATCCAATGGGTGGAAGAGGTGGCATAGACAGCGGGGGCGCTGGGTTGAGCCGACGGCCTTGTCCAGTCCGCTTTGCTAAATTACGCATACGCACAGTTGTGCCGCTTGCGGGAGGCGCCATAATTCATGACACACGGCACTCGGCGCACGACTCACGGATACGGATACGAACAGGGGGCAGGACCAGCAACCGGGGGAAGACGGACACAGCCCACGGATATGGCCTGCGATGAAGACATCGTCTACGTAAATTGGTTTAAGCTGACGGCAACGGACAGCCCACCCAATCTCCCAAGCTCCGCACTCAGCATCCCAGGATCCTCCCAGGGCATCCAGTGGCACACCGACTTTGACCTATTGCCCGGCCACGCAAAACTGGCACAGAGAGTGGGGTCTACGGATAGTGGGGACTATAAGAGGATGATGAAAGTTGCACTGAAACAAAAAATTTGATATTATTTATTCTCAACCGAAGAAAATAATCATTTTTAAAGCGTAAATTCTGTTCACCTTTTTCTAGTCAAAACAAATTAATATGAAAGAATTATTAATTTGTTAATTAATAAACAAAGAATATGCAATAATACCATAATTATTTTATTTAAAATTATCATAACTATAACTTCTTTTATGAATACATTTCTTTAATATTTTTCTTCACTGCATCGGGTCTAAGCAAACAAATGAAAGGCAAATACGGCTCTCTCTGGTCCTGTGGTCCTGCCCAAAAGGTTATGCCAAATTACGAGAATTTTTGAGGCTCAGCAATAACAAGCGCATTGGCCTGGCTACCGGCAGGAATTCCGACCCGCCCACTCCCAGTACCTTTCCCGCTGTGCCAACACCACTTCCGTTGCTCGTTCCTTGCTTCCACGTTCTCCTCTTCAGATATAAATCATTTAAATTAACATCTTTTGGTTTATTAACAGAATTTATTGGCAGCAGTTTCTGCAGCCTCAGCTTGCCGCCCGTTATTGTTGTTGCTCCGTCGCTGAGGTGAACACGTTTTGGGTTACCCCGACCCCCAAAATCGAGGGATCCCATCTTGGCCACCCAGCAGTGCCACCACCTTGCTACGATGGATAAACGGACGGTTTGCCCGATGATTTGTTATTTGTTAGTGAAATGATAATAGCAACAAATGAGCTTTTATTGTTCCAATGACCGAGGAGGCCTTAAAGCCGCGTCGTCATTGGCTTTCCGTTTCGATATAAATTCATGAAGGATAAGCCATTCAAAAGGGGATTTGCATAATTTGTTGCCGACTCCTGGACCCCTCCGATTTCCCATTTGGCCCAACTTCCTCTGTTGCCACTTCTCTTGTTGCTCTCGCACAATACAACTCAAGTGAACAATGGGGCCACAATTACAAAAGTTCTGCCCGGTGACGACGACCCACCAGACCCATACACTCAACAGTATAATGAAAATTTATTCATAAATTGTTAAATATTAAAGAGGGTAAGAAACACATTATAGAAATATTTTACCCCTAAGAATAGATAGAAGGATACCTTATCGTATTAGATTACATTTTAGACTTGGCAATCTATAAATATATACAAAATATTTTTTAAATCTACAAATCTTTTATACCTGTATTTGCCTTAAATAGCTCAGAATTTGAATTTCATTTTTTTATAACCTAAAATGTCATCCTAAATCTAAAAAAATACACTTAAAAACTAATGCGTTCATGCTGCAGTGTTTGTGAAAGTATTTTAAAAAGATCTCCTCTTGAATAATCCAATACTTTTTAAACGAAAGTCGTAGAAAACACTTTATTTTGAATATCATGTAATTTTGTTCCGTGCTCACGCATTCACACTCATTGTACAGGAAAGTCGATCTGTTCAAAGACGCTTCGAGGGAATCGGTTAACCGGCTGAATCCTTCAGGAAACTACACTTCACTCCGCCGCATCTGCCTGTCGCCCACATTAATCAGCCATTAATATTGTGTAAGCCAAAACCGTTAACAGCCGACAGATGCCTTTCCGAAAATATGATTGTTTTGTGCTGCTTCTGTTTCTGCTGCTGCTGCTACTGCCGCCTTTTGAAATTTAATTCTATTCGGTACGCTGGAATTTTGATTCGGTTTTTGCATTTAAATTTAAATATAAATTGACACGTGCCAGGCTGCGCAAACAATCAGGACACGCTCGCCGACGAAAAAGGTTCAAAAGTGGGGAAATCGAAACTACGCGAACCGGAGGAACAACGATGTGCACGTGTATGAGTGATTATTTTGAACTCATTTTGGGGGTGGTCGAAGTCCTTGGGTGGCAAGAAGGCTTTATAGACACTTTTATATGTTTTGGGAACAGCTGTGGGGTTTGTTTTGGCCGGGGTAAAGCAGTTTCTTAAGCTTCAAAAGTGTTTTTAATTGTAACAGCTTCCGCTGCAATTTTTCCAAGGAAGCGTTCAACCGAATAACTTGTGGGATTACAGGAGAAATTCATTTAACAGTCAAGTTTCTTATTTGAAAATTTGTTACAAAAGTAATTCATTCCTAAGAGAAATTTTACAGTTACAAATGGAAAACAAATCTTTAAGTTTTTATTTCACAAGTTTGTTCATAAATAACTAAACATTTTTTGAAGTGAGGGTAATATAAATTTAAATTTGTAGTTTTGCTGTTATTTAATCTGAATTTATAATAGCTTTATTCTCTTTTTCCATTAACACAAACAGCCATAAATTAGTTTTTGGCAATCATTCAATTTACACAGTTTGCTTTCTTTAATTATGATTAGCCAATTTACCAGTTTCAATTATTAATAATAATATCAACAGGTGAGCAATGGGCCATCAGATTCATCAACGATATTAATAATAAATTGCGCAAATATTTTTCCCCACAAAATAAGATCAATATTGTGCGGCTGTTGTTTACCGAGTTGTTAGCTTAAATTGTCCTATTATTAAGAATATAATGAAAGCCGTTTGCTTGTATAAAATGTCTCTGCCCGCATTACAAAGATTAATTTCCGTCTGCCGCAAACTTCGCTGAACTTAAATGGATCTCGGCCTGAACTCTCGGGCCCATCGAAAGCGAAATGATTCGTTGACCAACTTAAAGCTCGTAATGACAGACAATTTATTTATTTTTTTGTGGGTCCCGGCTGCAAATTGGACCAGTGCCACGCCCCCAAAACAAACTCGGCCTGGGCGGGCCAGCTGTGATGATGACAATCACTGAATGTTATTGACGACGACCAAGCGACCGACCAACCGACCAACCGACCGCCCGTCTGCCCAAAAAGTTGAAATCAATGTTGATGATCTCTAGGCCAGCTAAAAGTCGAAACTTTCTCATTGTTATCTATGCGATTTCGCCAAGGATGGTGTAGGGGACGACGGGCCTGGCTGGAGGAGGCTGCCCGCAGAAGTGTCGCCATCGGAGGAGGCTTCGATGAAATGGAAAATATAAACAAAATCATTTGTCAAAACATTTCGAAACGGCTCTACAAACTCTGGACAGAGCTCCGAAAATCGATGCGCGGTGCCTTCGATTCGCACAAAAGGCGGCGTGTGAGGACGGAAGCGGAATTGGAAGCGGAAGCACGAGTGCCAGTGCGAGTGCGAGTTTCCACAAAGTCCTTTGGGGGTCCTGCCTATACAATCGAGCTTACATGGCAAAAAATGCGGTAATTTCAATGTTTGAAACTATTGTTCCTGATGAAGGTTTAACTAGTTAATTGGTGAAAGTTAAAAAAAAATCTTTATTAACAACAATTAGTTGAAAAGAAACATATCAAGTTTATCATGTTTAGCGAGATATCCTTAATCAAGTGCAAAACTTGTGTTTGGTTTGCGAAATTTTAATCTCAAGTTATTGGTATTATTGGAAAATATTATATATACAGTTAATTAGGGTATTTAAAATAGCTTCTGTATTTTTAAATCCTCTTTATTTTCTTGGGTGTACTTTACTCCTTCGCTCCCATTCAACGGGTCTCCCTTTCGACTTGGACTCCGACTTGCTCTCATGATTAGTGATAAGAGTGTTTTTTCTTTTTTCCTCTCAATCTGGCCTGGTTTCTCCTTTTTTTTGTCCTTGCTTTTGTGTCCTCTGTTTTTCTGTTTCCTTTGCTGCCTCTGTGGTCCGAACATCGTTTGTCAAGCGATTTATTTCAATTATTGATGTTGATGTTGCCTTTTCTAGCTCTTCCTGGTTATGTGCCGAGCTAGATAAGGACAGAGTCCAGTGATGTGTCCGAAGAAGTAGCCAGTTTGTGGGTAATTTTTCCCAATTCCCACTGCTAGGCTTTTCTGATATAAGCGAAATTTTCGCCGCCGCCCGAGAGTAGGCAACGCAAGTCCGGGAAATGTCCGGCACCCACAGAAAAATGCAGCTGAGTAACCAAATCGGAGTAAACAAACAAACATGGCGATATACATAAATGCCCAGCATATTTCCGTTTTATAATTATTATAATAACAATAGCGGCGGATTTGCCCCGGCACATAATTAGTGAAATGTAAAAATTAATCAATTTCGTTATAACCCAATTATTGAAATTGCTGGCAACGCAATTAAGCCGCATTTGCCCAAAAACGGTCAAACTACCACATTCAACGACCACTTGGCTCATGTTCGCGGCAGGACCGCCAAATATAATAATAACAAAGGCAAACGCAAACGGCAGCGCCAGATATGGGATCCGATTTGTGCTTGCTGCATCTATATATTATGCATATATATATATATTCTCCTGGTTCTCTGATATCAAGCGAGACTGCTGCTGCTGCTGCTGCTGGTGCTGGTCCAGACAAATTTGCATTTTGTGCGCGGCAGTAAATAATACAGAATGGATAAAGTTTTTCATTTGCATTATGATCAATATGAGGCCAATGGCGAATAACCGAATAACCGACTTTTGCGGCCCTGAAATCATGTTAAAGATTTAATGGCCAGCTATATATGTTCATTTATGTGGAAAGAGCGAGAAATGGCCAAAGATTTCTCTCGCCTTAAGGCCAAGTTTCGTGAATGTGTCGGATTGTATGCCTCATTAGCAAATAAATATGTAAAATTGTGCTAAAAGAATTAAATGCCAAAAGAATAAATAGCTCTCATGATGTCTCTGTCGACGACGCTGTCATTGTAAAATATACATAAACAGATGTTTTTTAAAGCAACAAACAGGAAAAAATATAATAATTATAAGCCAAAACATAACTGTGTACGTCATTTAGTAAAAATAAACAATAAATCAGCCTGTGTGCAGTTAAAAATAAATAGATTTCCGAAATGAGTCTTAATGAAATACATTTAATTTGAAACAAAGTGCAATGTGCAATTAAATTCATTGACCCCACACAGCATGAAAAGGCAGAAAGCATCACATTCAAATTAAATATGCAAATTTGCGATCCATATACGCGTATAACAATGTGTCTATATAACTAAGTTAATTTTTAATTTATGTATTTAAAAATATGTGTACTCCGTACGCTCGTTCCCGCTGCACCGAGTGGTTTATTTATATGTCTGGATATTGATGCGGACACACCTATGTACAAACATATTTATACATATCCGAATAGATATTTGCGGCGGACACATAGGGGAGCTTATGTACGTGCCGCGGAGAATGCAAATACGTATTCAAAATATTCTGGAAGAAATGCAGCCGGCGGCGAACATTTCACAGTTGACTAAAATGTAAACACGAAAAAGTCGGAAAAACGAAAAATCATTTTCTAAATATACACAACGATACTCAGGAGAGTGAAAAGCCGGAAAAGTTGAGAGAGAAAAGTGGAAAAGTGGAGAAGAAAGAGCACAGAGACAAGAGCAATGCATTGGTCATCCGTTTGATTTCAAATGTTTTTCAAATAGGCCGAAGAAAATGGGAAAAACTTATGCCAAAAAGATACATGAACTGTGAAATACGCTTTTAAATGTGCATAACATAAATCATTTATTTTTAATTTGTTACCTATTCTATAAAGGATTAAAAGGCATATTTCTTTATTGTTATGGCGATTATTATACCCTTGTGTGGCTTATGATTTTCTGATTTTGTATTAAAATATATTAGGTGTCCTGTAGTATTATAATCCGTATAAGAAGGAATTATAAATGATATTTAAACCCTATAAAATAACAGCAATGAATCGCAGCATATTTATTTTTGAATTATTTTATGAACACAAAATATTATCAAAAAGTCATATTGTATTTTTAAAAATCTAGACAATGATTTCTTTTCAATATAAATATGTTATTCTCAAGCTAATTAGTACTTTAAGTATAAATAAAATAATATTAATGAAAAATCAAGAATATATTAGATCCTCTATTGAGTTTTCCCAGTATGAGGCAAAGAGTATGATATGTATAAATAAATTGTGTGTAGGTTTCCCCGTTCGAACGACAACAGCTGCACAGCTTTTGGAAAATTGGGAAAGCCATTCGTGAGTTTTCCGCTGGCGGAGATCAGTGCGCGAGAGTGCGTCGTCGAGCAAAGACACGGAACGCATAACCCAAAGCCCAGAGCCCAGAGTATCCCGCGGAGAACGAGCCAACGGGAAGACTGTAGCCAAGTGAAAGTGTGAGAAGATATTTATAGAAGGCCACGCTGCGCACATACCACATCCACATCCACAGCGAGCAGCCGCTAGGTATATAAGGCTATACATAGGCGATCCGTGATATACACACCCGGAGAGTTGGAAACCAGGATGACGGACGTGCCTGAGCCCGTGCGCAAGTGCGCCAACCTGTTGAAGGGCACGCGCAGCGACACAGAGAAGTTCGCCGCTCTGTTCATGGTCACCAAGCTGGTGAAGGGCAAGGACTGCAATGCTGAGGGCAAGAAGCTGCTCTTCGAGGCCATTGGATTCCCCTTCCTCAAAAAGCTGCTGGTGTCCAAGGACCTGCCCAGCGACTGTCCCCCGCTGGTGTACAAGAGTGTGGCCCTGTCCATCCTCACCTGCTTCTGCCAGGAGGAGGAGCTGGCTACGCACAAGGACATCATCGATGCCATACCCACACTGCTGGAGATCGTGGAGCAGGCCGATGATGAGGACTACGAGGACAACCTGATCGTGGTGAGCGAGGCCTACAGCTGCTTGAAGAGCATCGCCAGCCACGAGCCGGGCCAGCAGGCTCTCCTGGCCACCGGTGCCATTCCCAAGATGTCCCAAATCTACTCCGCCCAGAGCTTCCAGACCGATGAGGCCCTGCACCTGATCGTGCTGCTGGTTAATCAGTTTGGAAAGATCTCCTGGCCCGAGGACCCCACCGCCTTCCATGCTCTGATCCAGAGGATCGCGTTGGACATGGAAACCGACCACACGGACAGGAAGTACGAACTGTGCCGGATTCTGGCCGACATCCTGATCACCTGTCGTAAGGAGATTGTGATCAATTCCCTGGAGGGTCAAATCTGGCCGGAGAGCTTGTTCAAGGGATGCGGCGACATTCTGAAGGCCAAGATCGGACCCAAGCAGAGGGATCCCGCCCTGCACTTGATAGCCACCACCCTGCAGGTTCTGGGCATTCAGTGGGCCTTCATGGACGAGCAGAAGCAGTTCTTCCTGCAGCTCCTTCAGCTGGCAGCCATCGAGGTGCGCATGCAGATGGATGAGAAAAAGCTGGAGACCACCTTCAAGCAGGCGGATCTCCTCTCCTGCTGCTTCGTCATCCTGGAGCAGTGCATCGAGTACATGGCCACCGACCAGTTGGACCTGGAGCCCAAGGAGAAGCAGACCACCTACACGGCGCTTAAGGGTGCCTTCAATCAGGTCGTGGCTGTGCTGACCAGAGTTAGCCAGGACAAGATCCGGGATAGTGCCAATCCTCGGGACAAGAAGTTTGTGGTGGCCATCGTTAAGGTTCTGTCCGCTTGGCTGGCCCAGGAAACAACGGCCATGAGACCGGCCATCTACAAGCTTTTGCCGTTCATGCTCAAGGTGGCCAACGAGAGTTTCCACGATCTGAAGGCTTGGAGAGCGGGCCCTAGGGAGGGTGAGCCGCCCATCGATGTGCTGAGGATTATGCTGCCCGCCCTCTGCCACTTTGCCGTGGAAGAGGAGGCCAGGAGGGTGCTTTTCACCCACAAACAGGATGAGGTACTTTTGGAAGCCCTGGAGTTCTACTTCAGCATCGCCCACTGGAAGAGGCCGCCAATTCCACGAGCTGAGCGCTTGAAGAGGATGAACGAGCCTGATCCGGTGCCTACGCCGGAGCAGCAGGCGGAGATGAAGGTGGCCAGGACGGCCATTGTGGCGCTGTGCAACATCCTGATGAACTTTACGGTTTTGGAGCCCAAGAAGGCCGAAGATGGACCCACTTTTGCCAGTCTGCTAAAGTTTGTGGTCGAGAACCTGCCCGAGTTGAAGGACACACCCGACAACCTGGTGATTCACGGCAACCTTGCGGTTCTGGGATTGCTCCTCCTGAAGCAGCAGTCCAAGAAGGTGAAGCAGAACGACTTTTCCATCTGTCGCTACATCCAGGCCACCATCCGCTTCCTGTGGGACGCCTACAACATTGACGAGAGCAACGACCCCACCGCCCTGGTGGTGTCCATTGCCTACAAGGGCTTTTGGTCGGACCTCTCGGAACTGTGGTTCCTGGGCATGCAGACCATGTGCGGAGTCCTACCTCTGGTGCCCTGGCTATCAGAGTTCGCTCTGGAATCCGGCTGGGCCGAGGGCATTGTGAAAACCCTAAAGAAGGTGAAGATTGGCACACTGCCGGCCAATGTGAAGTCCGCTTACGAGGATTTCCTCTCCCAGCTGGTGGACGTCAATGGCGATGTCCAGGCCGTGCTTAAGAAGGCTGATGCCCTGCGCGTGTGCCGCAATCACAGGATGATGGATCTGGGCAAGAAGCTCTTCGGCGACTAAGTCCAAACACTCTTCCTCTATCTCCGCGGAGGCATTTTTTGTGTGTGATTTGTGAACAAGCGAAAAATGGAAATATTTTGTATGGATTTTATTCTATTTTATATGCTCTATTTTAATGATTAAATACCTAAATTTATATAAAAAATAAATACAGCCATTTTTAAAAACACATCCGGACATAAATTTCGTTTTCAGTTTGTGCTTCCCTCGTCAATATGTTTTTTCGGCATTCATTCATTTTCAGTTTCGTTTGTTCAGCAACACTCTATGGGATTAGTTAAAACTTTTGCTTGTTTTCATTCCCGTTGTGTGTTTTATTTTCGAACAATGGCACTATATGTATGTACGGGCGGATATAGACTAGGGAAACACGTCACATTTGCTTATTTGCCAGATCAACAAATTTGTTTGTTAACGAACAGCGAAGTGCGGGAATGACTAGTGCAACGGTGACGAAAAATGCTAATATTAAGAGAAATTTAATTAAAAACTTGAAGCTTACGTTTTGCCGAAAACACTGGCAGAAAGGGGCGAATTAATAATAGTGTGCTAATTCGGAATGACAACCTTTGTTGCTGTGCTGTTCGAAAATTTTGCGATGACATTCATGGCGTGTGTCATTTTTTCCAGAAGTTGACTTCTACTGACAAAACTAACGTCATTTATTAAATTCAAAAATGCAGTTAACCATAGTTTTTTGCTATCAGTCATAAAAAGGTTTTTGATACTGAAATCATTTTAAAGAAATCTAAAATTGTTGATAACAATTTGTTATGCTGAGTTATTTGCAATTTTAAGCATTTGTTATCAAGGTATTTATATAATAAACTACATTACCACCTTGTAAGTTAATTTCCCAGCAAATTTAAAGCCAACTCACCATGATTTTTATTTGTTTATATTTTTTTATTATTATATTATTATTTTTTTGTCACTAATTATCATAAATCGCAGCACTTTCTTTAAATTAAAACATTGTTAAATTAAGTGTACTTTATACTTCATTTGCTTATTTATACAACTCCCATGCACATTCTTCATTATTTTTTTTTTGCATTCATTAACCACATTTTTTGTGGCATTATTTATGTTTGTTCGACATATTTTCTCTGCTTTATTTGTTTAAGGACACTTTTAAATTACTATGTTGTACATGGCTTCGTTTATTTTACTTTTTAGTGCAATCTTCCGGCAGGAATTATTTCCCATACTCAACGTGCTTATGAAAATTGTTGTCATTAAAGGGCTTGTCGGTTGGCCTTCGGATTTACCTCGACTAAATCGGGCACATATCCGTTTCTGAGCGGATTTGCCCCGCTGAGATGCTAAATTGCTTGTTAGCGATGAACGAAAATATAGAGAGGGAGCTGGAGCTGGCGGAGATGGTGCGGTAGCAGCTGGTAGCCGAAGCAAAAGCCGGGCATAAATCTCCAATAAATCTTAAATACATATTGCGATGCCTGTCCGGGGCTCGCTTCTGGCCCGAGGAATACATATTATGCGAAAAGTATCGCTCAATCGTGCTATCTGCCACTATGGGGAGGAAGGACCTCTCCTTTCCGCAGCCTCAACACCTGCCAGCCATTTCTCTTCCATATCTGAGGGAGTGGGCGTTGGGGTTTTATTACGATATAATATTTTATTGTGTACCTTTAGATGTTGGGATATTTGGCTCGCTACATTTGAGTTTCAACCCTTTTTGGCCATACTTTTCAACCGAGGTATTTGTGGAGAACTAGGGTATATTGCATCCTCTGCAGGTGTATTTTTGAATGAAGATTTGCACTGCTTTAAGATATATTTTCTTAAATATATATAATGTTTCCGTTTTTCCTTTTTTATTGTTAACATCACCCTAAAGAAGAATGCTTTTAGCTGACATTCGCTGTAGCCTGCCGGCAATTCCATGGGATTCTATGGTCGTGACACTTGCCTCGAGCACTCTTACTTTTTCTGGTCTACAGAATGTGTAAATTTGCCTGAGCCGTTTGTTGTGTTTTGTCACCGGAATTGCTTAGCTGGGCCAATTCCAGGGGGCGACAACGAACGGCGAAGGGGTGACCCGGCAGTGGCTTTGGATTTTGGGCTATTTGTGCATTTGACAAAGGTAATAAAAAGGGCCTTTGGCTTTTGAAGCGTTGTCGTCGCCGTCGCCTGCTTGTTGATTTTGTTGCTCTGTTTGCTTGGCTCAAAGCTATAAAATATATACAAATATATACGAAAAAAATGTATTTTTATTTTATTTTCTTGCTGTTTGTTTACCTCATTTTTTGGGCGAACAAACATTCACTGGCATTTTCCGTTTCCGTTCTGGGTTCTGTGGGCTTAAATGTGTTTGCTTCTAATTAAAATTAAAAGGTTTTTGCGGCTGACAACTGCCGTTAAATAAATTGCAAATGTCAGCCGCATATCTCTGTCCTAAGGCCAAGGTGTAAGCTGTAATTACGGTGGAATGCAATCGGTCCTGCACTCAATGATCCATTCATTAAGCCAGTCAACTCGTCAATCAGCCAAGGCAGAGTGAAAGGTGGAAGAGCGTTAAAACCGGGACAAAAAATTAGAGCTCATGTGGCACTGGATTCAAGTGGCTGTTGCAGCAACAAGTTGAAGTCACCTTGATTGCAATTAGTAGCATTCTCCGACATTGTTGCCACCTTAATGAAATGAAAACAAAGTTGGAAAAAGCCAAGGAAAACGACGGAGCAAAGAGAAATTCAAGTCTGCTCTTCACGGCGACGTTTCGAGGAGGACTCGCTGTCAAGGATTCCCGCCCCCACTAAGCCAACTGCTTAAGTTCTGAGCTTTGCTTTACTTTGCGGAAATAGTGTAAATTTGTGTACCTCCGGCTGTAAAGGATCATCTAGGGGATTTGAGAAAATAATTTACAATGTTAAGTCAAAAGTATATTAAGACTTATACCTGTGCTAGATTTTATTAAATATTTTTTGTAAGAAAAGTTGTGTAAAACTGAATTCAAATTATTTCATTGTGAATAAGCAGTAGTCTTTTTATTATGTCACATAAAAATATCTATAAAATATTTGTGTTACGGCTTTCAAGATTAAGTGTCTTGTGTTTTTTTATTTATTTTTATTTCAATATTAAACTAAGAACCTTTTAAGATAATTCCTTTTGGCCTTAATGGGTTTGAAGTAATATAGTAAGGCGGCTGCAAATTATCACCTAAGGTGTTAAGCTCGAAAGGCTTCGCAAGCCATTTAACCTCTCAACTTAACATTCGACAACGATATCCGCGACTCGATGCGATTTTGATTGCCATATTCAATTGCCACTTGTTGGCTTTTGGCCCCTGCAAAAAAGCAATTGTTTAAAGTGAAAGTTAAAGAGAAAGTGAAAAGGGTGCGGATGATGCACGCACAAATGCGCACCCCAAGTAATGCCAGACTCAGATTGAGATTCCACCCCAAGTAATAATAAGACGAAATAAAGTAAATGCTGCTCACAAATTTCCAATTGAACGTAATGTTCGATGGGGGGTTTCCTCTGGAATGCTCTTAACACTTCTGTCTAACCAGCGGGGAATTCGTCCCTGTTCCCGTTTAATGTCCTGACGAATTTCGAGTCCCACAGCAAATTAAAATTAATGCAGAGCTTGTGGACAACCAGGATGGACGAAGGACGAAGGATGGGGAACAGTACCAGATGTTGCAATCGAAACTGGGCAAGTCATAAATTATTCAGGACACTTGTCAGCTCCAACTGGCAAGTATCAAGCCAGCCAGGACTCTGGCTGCAACATATGCCACTGAAGGGGGCTCCAAACTTAATCCCAAACAGATATCGGATTGGTTAAATTTTAATTTGGGCAAATTTAAGCCTTGACCTTGCCAACGGCATGAACGGCGTCGGAAAGTGAGAGGCCCCCAAAGGCATGTCGCAAATTTTATAATCCCCATAAATTTCGTTCGTCTCATTGAACTCGGATTATCGCAGCGAAGGCAGCAGCTTCTCTTCATATTTTCCTTATTTTGTTTTTATTTTCCATTGCTGTGGGTGCTCTTTGGGCGGGTTTCTTTTATTATTTCGGGTGTTGGTAATTAAATTTGTCATCACGCTCAGCTGGCAATTGGTCGTGGGTCAAAGTGACGCCCAAAAAGTAGGCAACGGGATTCGGCATTTCACCAACGACCACGATGTCCTCTCTTTATCCGCTCTCTTAGCCTTCTCTTTGGTTTTTCTCGCAGGGAAAGCTTCTGTCCCAAAGCTTGCTTGGCATATTTTTCTTGCAGCTTTCCGTTTGTTTCCGTTTCTGTTTCTGTTATTTTATTTCCCTTGCCGCTGTTAATGATGCGTTAAATTTAAATGGCCATAACAATTAACGGTAATTGCTTTTGAAGTTATTGTCTATAATGTTATTTAGAGTTCTGCGGAAGAATTTGAAATATTTGCATAGTTATGAATGCCATTATGCTAACAGTAATGACAGCCCTTCGGCATTACCCTTGTTACCTCTCGCAATATCTTAATCGGAATTTTGTGGAAAGCCCTTGCTTTATGGCAAGGAGGTAGGTCAGCCAGCGAAGTGCACTTGTTGCCTTTTAATAAATAATATTTATTACAGTTTCTAAAGGGCTTTGGGTGCACTTGAAAAAAAAATCTGAAAATTAAAATTCCTATTTTACAAAGAATTAAATAATTAATTTTTACAAATTTATGTTATAAAGTTTTAATGTTTGAATGCTTATTTTTGATCATTTTTTTTTTGTGCCGATGAGGGGCCAACAGGTTGAACGCTCTAAAAATCCCTGAACAAAACTCGTTATCAAACAATAAAGGATTAAATAACAATGCAATTGAAGTTGAAAACAAAACCGAAATGCTTGCAGTTTTCGGGAGCTTGTAGTCCTTTGGCAACATTTATGAAACATTTTCCCCGTGCTCTGCTTTTCAAAATTCAATTCAATTCAATTGGCCCGCCCACGCGGCGTATACGTAACACAATAAATTATCAAAGTACAACACCGGCACAAAAAATTCAGCCACGTTGAGAAGAAGGGGTGGTTATCCACCCTCCAGAAGGCAGCGTCAAAGGTTAGTTTATGCCTCCGCCCCATTCAAAACACAATAAATACTGCAAGTGGGCGTCGGCTCTGTTTGTTTTCTAGCTCTGGGGCTGTGCTCTTCGATATCAACAAGAAATTCAAATAAATGCATTTTAATGCCGGCAGCCTCAGCCGAGTGTGGCTGCTTTAAAAGCTTTCAAATAGAATAATTTATTTCCCTCTCTCTGGAGGCGATGGTGATATGTGGGCGGTGGGTGGTGTGTGCTTGTGGGTGGAATGAGTGGGGCATCGGGTGCTGTGGCACCATCGATATCCCCCGTACATTGATGTGTTAATTGCCGCAATTCCAAGGAGGCCAAGGAAACAGGCAATCAGATAGACCAGAGTTGCCAGCAGCTCGGCGGGAATTTTCTCATTAGTCTTATTGAATATTAAGCGTTATTAAATCAGTTTTCATATTAGCTACTTAGCAGGCAAGTCCTTGCACATATCTACATAATTCCTTTGTGCCAAGCTGACAACCCTAGGGGCAATTTCCGTTGCCTTGCATGCGGCATGCGCCACCCCCAATAATTCTTACACATTTTGTGTAAAAGTATTTTCCTTCTCCTATTTTTTTTTCTTCTTCGCTTGCCTGAAACAATGCATTTTATCTTGGCCTCTTACACATTTTATTTTTTACTCTTTCCATTCAGCTTTGGCACAAGAACATACACCACACACACACACGGATGAACGTGGTAAAGCATATGAAATAGAGGCTGAGACGGTTACATATTGGGGTGAACCTATTAGTAATTAATATCCATTTAATTAAATATATGGTATACTATAACTCGAGTGAGTAAAAGTCATAAATATATTGTGTCTAAAAGTCATATAAGTAAAATATTAAAAAAAAAGGAATACATTAAAATAACACTATTACAACAATATAACTTTTTTAGGAGAAGTATATAATATAGATAAATATGAAATACAATTCGAAAATAATAAAATACAGTTTTAGGATACATATATCAGATCAAGAGAATAGTAATTAAAGATAATGCTTTATTGACATTCAAAGAAAGCCAAAGTAAAGGTAGATATTTGTTTCGATCGAATCAATACCGAATTATTTTAAACTACAGAGCCACCCCAGGAAGAGAACTTGCAGTCAGCCCGCTTGCCGCCCCGGCGCTTGTCGCCACCTTGGATTCCGCCCGGAATGCAGGCTAGTATGCATGTCTACACTAGATACGATACTACAACTAAATACTTAATTTTGCTCTTTGCCGTTGCCTTTGATTCTTTTAATTTTCCATAGCATAAAGGGTGCCGGGGAAGCGGTGGTGCAGCCAGCATGGTGTCTACGTTGTCTGCCAGTACTTACGGCCTACGCATACACTCGCATGTGGGAGCAAAATACGGCGGGAAAATAAAAGGGGGGACGGTGTGTCTGGCTGCCTGGAAGACAGCTGTTTAGAGCATTGGGTTCGATGCGACTGCAGAATAAGTCGGTCTTTCAACGCCATCGGACGTTCTTTGTGCCGCCATTTCATATCCATCCATCCCCTAGTTGGGGCCAAATTACTCATACGCCGCGTGGCGCGATCGCTGGCGATGCGGAAGTGAAATTGTTTTCTGATTGAAATGTAAATAAGCACAGCCTGCCAAAACAAATATCATGTTTATCATTGAAAATATGTGAAAGTGCAGACCCCTGATTGACGCAGGCATTGCCAAATGCAGCGCAGTGCAGCCGTGACGTCTCATTCAATAAACCACAGCGGGGCATTAAATATTTGCCGAAAATTTTGAATTTGAAAAGTCCATTTGATGCTAAACTTTAAACAATCATTTAATGGGTTTCCACTTCTTAAATGTGCAAAGGAAAATCATTTCGAAATCGAACTCCGAACAATAATTTTACCGCATTTTCCATTGTCATAAACAATCGGTTTAGAATTACAAAAAAACGTACAAGATGTCGAAAGTAAATTGAAAGCAGGAGGCAGACTGTCAGTTTTGAGCTGTTGACAAGCTGCCATTAAGTGCACAGTGGTTGCGGTTTTCTGGAAAAACGAATGAAAATTATGTTTTATGTATAAGCTTTAAGCAAATAGTATCTTTTTTTAAAAAATGTATATTCCAGTGGCAAGGTGATTTATTGGGGAATAAAATTACACAACACAAATGAAAGGGAATTAGCATTTAGCCTGGCCTGGCCTTGGGAGAACCGATCAAGGATGTTGTCTTAAAAAAAAAACAAAAACTAAAGCATTGTGTGTATCATTCATTGACTGGTTCGATTGTTTAGTCAGATGTTTTAAATAAATTGCAGATGCTACTGGGTAAACAAACATTCGGCATTGGAGCAGCTCAAGCAATTAGACAATTAAGACATTCGAAAGTCGTTTTTGTATTTCTCAAATTAACTGAGCAATAAAATTAGTACGATCCCCTTCCAGCCTGCACGAAAGATGTTTTCAAAGTGCTTAAATTCTTGTTTGACACATTCTGACATTATGTTTTCTTAGCGCGACACTTTAGTGCTTTAATGAATGATTTATCGAGTGGGCTGCGTTCCGAAACTCGGAAATATTTATTTGGCATAATAGGACTTGGCGTTGTCTTGGCAACCATGGATTTTTACAAATGTCATTCCTTCTGGGACTCGTGTAGGTGTGCGAGGCGCCTAATGTAGAAATCGCAGAAAGCCCCGAAGGGCAGCCAGGTAATATCTATCTCCAGCCGCCCCCAATGAGCTCACATTTAATACGTGGTCGGTGGTAAACACGCACACGAATCGTATCTGCCGACATGTCTAATAGGAAATTGGCCAGAAGCGGCTAACTATCCGGGTCTCCGGGTCTCCCTCTGCTCCTCTGATCTGCTGCGGCGGTATCGAAATACTAGAACGCCCGGACCTGTATAAAATAAACAGAGGAAGGTACAATAAATTGAGGCAAACTTATTTGTGTGTGTGTGTGTGTGTGCGTGTGTGCGCGGCCAACAAAAGTACAAGAAAATACAAATATCGAACACAATGGAAACAATAATGTGCGAAACGATTGGAAATGCGCCACAGTCGCTGACGCTCTCTCCGCCGACGCCGCCCTCTCAGTCGTAGTCGCAGTCTCAGTCCCAGTCTACGAGTATATCTCTATATCTCTGCCCAGTCCGGTCAGCGTCCGCGTCTCGGTCAGAAGCAGCCGGCTAGCCGGAAGGCCAACAACAAGTCGCAGGCGTAAACGGTCGTCCAATCGATAGGAATTATCGAAGTAATCATCCGCATTTTTTATATTTAAACCTACCGATAAAAGTTGGCTTAAAAATACATCGAAGAAATCTTTGGAATTGTGTATCGATGCAATTTTAAAATTGTATTTGTGTTGTCAATTTATAAAAATTGTGTTTAAGAAACGTCCAAATTTAAATAAAAAATAAAGAAAAAGAAAAATTATTAAAAACTAACTTAAAAATTATATAAATCTACAAATCTTGAGGTTTTATATTTAGTAAGAAAGAAATGCAGTCAACAAAAAATATAAAAATAAATAAATATATGGTTTCAACGCATAACGATTAGTATGAGTTGTTGTTATACAATATTAATCAGAAATAAATTTAAAAAAAACGGACATTTCGACATTAAAAGAAAGGGAAAAATGTGATAAATTTCAAAAATAACCATAAACAATTCCATTTTATTTTCATTTCCTCCCCACAGTATCAATAGTGCTTTAGAAAATCCGCTCGCCGGGGTCCCAGCAGGTGACAAGTGTTAAAGTGCAATGTGCTAATTATGTCACACGGGGCGTATGCGTGTTGTTGAAAGCCAATAGCAAGTGAAAGCCAAAGCAGAGGGCGAAAGCAAAAGGCGCAAAGCGGGAAAGAGAGAGAGAGCGGAAAAAAAGAATCGAAAAGAAGATGGTGGCAAAGTAAAAAGTCTAAACGGCCATTCAATACTTGTTGAATTATCATCCGTGAAAGTGACTGTATGTGTGTGTGTGTGCAAATGTCAACTGCCAATGCCCTGAAAGTGTAAAGAGAAAAATGTGAAATGCGAAGCGGATTCCGGAATCTCTGGGGGAAAATGAAGTGTCAACGATTTGAGATGAAATTATCAATTGCCCAAGCTGCTGGTGCTGCTGGTGCTGCTGCTCCTGTTGTTGATGATGAAATGTGATTTATCCACCTGCCCGCGGCCGAGGTGAATGTGAGTGTTTTCACTAAGCAAGAAATACATAGAGAAGTCAAACAGCCAAAAAAGTGCTGTCATCAGAATGGCTGAGCCTGGAACCCCAGAGCACCCGAACGATATGTCTAGAACCCCAGAGAGCGTTCGGCTTTTCGGGATCGAAGCATTCGCTCGAACGAGAGCACAACAAGAAATCACTTCTCAGTCGCAGATCGAGCGCAGAACGATGAGCACGGTTGCATTTCTTCGCGGTGTGCTCTCGTTTCTGTGTATGTGTGAATATGTGTACCAGCGCTAGCACGTTTGTATGCGTGTGCAAAAGTTCTGTATGCAAAGTCTTTTTCCCAGATCTCGGACGGCCACAGCTAGTGTCGCGCAGGCTCACTTGCTTATGACGTCACAGCAATACTCAGCGGCTAGCGCTTGCATTGCGAGACAAATTATTTTAGTAATCTAATTATTATTACTACTTATTTTAATTTAAGTTTAAACAACCAGCAATTATTATTGCATTCCAAATTGTTTTAAAATATTTTTATTTGTTTCAGTACATTCGCAAATTTATAAAAAACGAAATTAATTGTAAACTAGAAAATAATAGATTTATAGCAAACATTCGGTGTTTTATTTTTTCAATTTTAAACGCGAAGAAAATTCTTTAAACTAAATTTAAAAAATAAATTAAAAATGGCAAATGATAGCTATTTTTACCTATTCATAGAAGTACAGATATTGGGGTTTTAGGGCCGATCCCGACCGTTCCGACT